>JAWQRP010000042.1:0-49868 GCA_033557875.1 Quadriops clusia | reverse complement strand
ATGCATGTGTATATAATATCAAAATTATTAAAAAATCACTCTGAATCCTAATGTGAATCTGTCTTATCTTGTCTAGTACAACTTAAAAATATGCGAGAAAGTCGAGTGGAGACCACTCCATATTTTTTTTTATAAGAATTCGAACATTGTAAACCGCGTACTAGTAAACGCTATGTATTAGATGTTCGGATTGAAATGTAACACAAAAAACCCGACGTCTTTGATCATCAAAGATGCGACAAAGAAACGGCAGATTTATGAAACATACCTTACCCCGTTACATCTGTGTCGTTTAGTTCTTGAAAGGCCAGCGCCGACAACTTGTTTTCCGGGCAGATGAGATATTTATTGTTTTTTTGACAACAAAGAAGAGACTGTGCCTGCTCTCAATAAGGGACAATTATTGGGAGCATGGAATTTTCAGCCTAACGCTCATGAAAAATTTATAGATATTCTTAGTTCGCCCTGTAACGTATAGAATGTGCACGCCAATGTCACAAAATAGGTATGCAACTTTCTAACTACGCCACTGTTTAAAAATGATATGGCAACCAGTGATTACCAGCTCACTTCACAAGAAACGCCAATCCTGTCTGTCGCCATTAATAGAATCGTTTTAATCATTGATTAAAATTCCGTAAAGCAAACTCTACAAAGCTGTCGTCGGTTTGTAGAACCGCAATTTAGTCCAGAGAACCATTTCTAAAGGGCTTGGGTAAGTAATTTTACTTACTTAAAGATGAGTTCATTTGATAGACGTGGTAAATATAATACCGCTTATAATAACTCACGAGATAACTTTAAAAGTGGTTATTCCGGTAACCGTGTCGACGATCGTGGCAGAGACCACAAAGTAAGACGTTCACGGTCTAAAGACCGATTCGAAAGGCCACCAGCGTCTTTAACCTCAGAAAGTTTGTCTAATTCTCGCCCATTTGAATCTTTCTCTACTTCATTCAACCTTTCTACCAACACCTTTGGTTATGAGGCACTATCAAACCGGGAGGGTCGGCAAGAATACGGGTCTTTTCGAGAAGGAAGCCACAGGTTCGAGGAACCCCGTTCTTACAGGGATGATAACTTTTCCGGACGAGAAGCTTTTAAGGACAACGAACGAGAGTTTTATAGAAGCAGAGACCGTTACTCCCCAGGCAGCGTCTTTAACAGGTTAGATGGAGGAGATAATCGTTTCGAACCACCACAGCCAGCTTATGAAGAACCCTCCACTTACAGACGTAACTATGACTCTTCGAACAACGCTCCAAATTGGGATCCAGCCCCAAATGATAGTCGTTTTGCTGATTATTCAAACCCTAAGAACCAAATGAGCCTCAATGAACCTTCTTACATGAATACAAACCGAGAAAGGGACATCTCCTCTGAAATTCCAGAGTTTGATCCAGACATCACGAAGATGAGCGCGAGGCAATGGCTTCAGATTCTGTCCGACGTTGGTGAAAAGGAAAACTGGAATGGTGATGTAACAAAGTTTTGGTTTGCCAACAAAATCTCCGGATCGGCTAAGAACTTCTTGAATTTTGGCAACATTATGCAAGAGAAATGGCAGAACATTAAGAAGGCATTCATCAAAACCTACCCTTCAGATATGGACTATCATCACCTATTAACAGAAATGTTAGCGTTGGTGCAAGGCGAAAATGAACATTTCATGACCTATTTCAATGCAAAACTAGCTGCCATAAAAACTTGTGAAATTGTTGGGAAGAAGGCTGTATCGCTACTGATCGGGGGACTTTTTGACAAAACTCTAAGGAACACTGCATTTGGTCGTAATTTTGATTCTATGGAAGAGTTGTTTTCATTCTTAAATCAAACTTTAAAAGAGAATACCACCAATAATTCCACAATGAACAAGACAGAAACTTTTAGCAGGCCTCAAGATCGAGAGAGCAGGTGTACTGTTTGCGGTGCTTTGGACCACACTCCAGATAATTGTGAAACTAGAAAATTGTGCACGCGGAAGGAGAGAGCACTACTGTCTCAGCAGGATGCAATTTCAAAGACTACCACCTGGCCCAAGTTTATGGTTGACGTCAAGGTAAACGGACGCTACTTGCGAGGGTATGCTGATTTGGATAGTGAAGAAATAACAATGACGGAAGATGCGGCAAAGAGTATCAATCTCTCTTGGAGAAAGTGCAATCGGTCATTTCGTAGTTTCGGCTCCAACATGATCAGAACAAAAGGAGAACTGGAAGTTTTACTACGTGTCCAGAGAGCAACGGCAACTGTAGGCGCCTACATTGTTCACGACAAAGATCAAGCATTTCCAATTGTCATCGGGAAGTCATTTGGAATACTACCAAACATTCGATTTGACGTCAAAGAACATCAAATCGAATTTTACGAAAGGGACGCGCGTGGACCTACAGGAAGAGAGGACTCACCACCACCAGCACCACCAAAGAAATATAGACGAGATGATAGAAACGACAACTCTAAATCATCATCACAGTATGACTCAAATAAAAGAAAGCATGGTAAGTCATTTCAGTAGACTAAAAAAAATCTTAGTCTACGTTATAAATTATTTATTCTGATATTGTTCCGTTAGAACTTCATTTTGTTACCATCTTTTTAAAGGTTATAAGGTATTTTAGAAGTGGAACTTGAATTTTTATGTTGTTTGAATTAGGAATTTTGAAGTTCAATATAAGGATTTGATGGATCGTAACATTTAAAGACGTATGTTTAAATTGTATTTGGATTTCATACAGAATCCTGTTGCAAATGTGTGAATGATAGGATCTACTTCAGATTTAGTTTTTTTAAACTAATGGTCTGTTTAGTTTCTTTTTCTTATTCTGTGTCGATGCGATTTTTCTAGCACAATCGTTTGTAGATTAAAAATATAGGGTGAAGAAATTCTAAGTGATGGCAGACAGCTGGTATTAATGGAAACGTTTTTTAGAATAGGTTGCTCGTATGCATTTAATCTGCAGATGACTATACCGAGTTAAAAAACTACATTCCAATTAGTTTGATATCACTTTTACACTTAAGTGTAGACATATTGAGGAGATGTAAAATAGAAATCTTGTTGTATTGTCATGTCAGATATATGGAATTGCTGTTCTATAGGACTTTCACACCTTATGAATGCTGAATTAATGAGAATTTAAATTCAAATTTCAATTTACCTAATCGTAATTTCAACTTTAATCATTTCATCATATAAACTTTTCTAGTTTGTTTTGTCTTCAAATTTATGGGTTTCACATTTGCATAATTCCTTCGTTTCATACTGAAATACTATGATTTCTTTATCATACAAGGGAAGCATCTTAATCTGATGAGTGAAATTGTACAACTAAGATCTAGATAATTTCTCCTTTTAATTATCTTCAAGTATTCTCTCATATCGAGGCTGTTTTGCGACAATTATGGTTTATGTGATTCTTCTTAAAGCTTTCCAATTATATTTAGTACTTACATAAATTTATTTTGTTGCATCACCAAAACGCTGTTTATTATTCGGATTTCAACAAACGTGAATTAAGGAAAATAGTTAATGGTTCAAAAACCTAGTTTTAGGTAAAGCTGGAGATGTAAAAGTTTACAGGTGCTGTAGGGAGGATAGAAGGAGTAATCGTTAAAGCAATATTTATAAAATTTAAATTCTGTTTTTATAAGTGCTTTTGGATTAAAAGTTTTTTGTAACATTTATGATGTTGCAAAAGTCAAGCCTTATAACTTTATATTCTCATAGGGTATCAACTAGAAATCAATGTCAAGGCTTCACGGTCATCACGGCAGCCTCAATCTTCTCAACTTGAGCCGAAACCTCTGTCTGAGGCCGAAATTGACTTTGTGTATGAACACGAGGTTGAATACGAATCTCAGCCTAGGTATGAATCTCAGGCCATGTGCGAGTCTTTGGCTCAGTGTGAACCTCAACTTGTGCATGAGGTAGAGTCTGAGTGTATACCTCAACCTATGTGCTCACCTCTGTCTGATTGTGAACTTCAGCCTGAATTTGAAGCACAACCAGAAGTTTATGAAGGACCATTTAAATCTGATTGGATTCCGGTAGAAAGTGGAAATGAGACACAAAAATGCAAGCGGAAAAGGCATCAAGTGAATGTTTTAAGAAATCTTAAATGGCATGCTCGTCAAACGGCCTACAAGGCTTACATGGCAGAACATGGCAGTAACAACATTCCTCATAACGAATTGCGTAAGGGTGCCAAGCAAGCGGCAAAAGCAGCAGAAGATTCTGCCAAATATGAGTACGCTACACAGAATAATACGAAATGTGATAAAACTAAAAACAGTACCGATAAGATATCACCCAGTAAGAAACAAAATGTGTATGTAGGAAAAGCTAAGTTCTACAAGAAAGATGGGAGTATTATAATAAAATAAATAAATAGTTTTAGTTTTCTATTGTAACCATGTGTAAATGGCTGTATTAATTATAGTCATGTAAATTTTATAAAAGGAGAAATATTTCTGTTAGTTATAAATATAAAACGATTAAAATTCAAATATAATTCTTTAAAAATAACTCTCTGTTGAATAAAAACAAAAGGTGTAAAGCAGTACTTGCTATTTGATGTCGATGGTAAAGTCCATTTTTCATTGTAAATTTTCCTTTTAAAGAAGATTGGAGTGGCTAAAAATTGTGAATGTCAACTTTTTGGATTTGTTCTTATGAAAAATAATCAGAAAAAAGAAACTTTTGGACTTTTTGAAAGAAGCTGTACCAATGTTATGGAATTTTAGTATTTTATTTTCGATAAACTTAAGGTAAGTATAACATTGTGTTAGAGTATAAAATTTGTTTTTTACAAACACATTAGACTCTCGGGCTGTGTTTGAAATGAACAGCCATCGTATGTTCGCTTGCATCAGATACATCATCTGACTATGAATTACCATGGCAACTACCATTGTATGATGACCGATCGTACGATGACTGTTTCATTATTAATAGCTTTGCTCGTAGTCAATCAGTGACTGTTAGCTGACTATTTTAACCCTAGAGTAACAACGTGGGAATGTTATTTTAGCCCGGGTTAATTGGTTACCCATACTATTACTGTAGCGTTAAAATAATCAGCGGACTGTCACTGATTGACACTATGAGCAAAGCCAATATATTTTACTTCCATGAGTAAGTTGACTTGTTTAAATAGTTTTATTTAAGAATTGTTTTTAAACTTTCACTTACTTTTTTTTATCATTTAATCTTTTATTACAGTCAACAATCATTATTTTTTTAGTAGCTGAATATTTGTTGTAAATCAAAAGTGTATTTAATGAAAAAAAAATATGTAAAGTCTGAGTTGGTTTAATGTTTTTACATCAGAAGTTCTTATTCAACGAATACTCAATTTCCAAGTGAAATTTATTGTGTCATAGTGATGTGTTTCGCCTCAATTGTTCTTCAGATATTGTAAAATGAAGTGTTTCATAGTGAAAAGCTACCAAAGTAGAAAAAAACGCAGTTAACCATGTCAAAAATAATGAAGAAAACCAGTACGAACATATTGACTACGAAAGGTTATATTCTTTAATTTGCATCCCGATTTTACTCTTGAAAATCCCTTAATGGACCTGCTGAGAACATTTAATAATTGTAAATTTTGGTATGAAATAAAACTCATTTGACATAGGGGAAATTTCCAATTAAAGGAGAGTTACGAATTTTAACTAATTGAAGTAAATTATATCTGCAGAGTTGTATTGAGGTTAAAAAACTGGATTGGTACTACATATTGTTGAGAACCGCTTGCTGTGGATTTTATATCTTGGAAAATGGAGTCAGTGGAATGTGAAAACTTTCACGATAAGCCAAGGGATTGTGTTTCATACTTTTATGGTATAAATAGGCCATATATCATGTGACTTCACTTGGCAGTTGAAAGTGCAAGTACTTTTATAACCTACTTTCACATTAGAATTCCAAGAAAAAATAGCTGGGTGATTTGGTTTTCCATCAATTTGAAAAATAATTGTTTTTATTGATTATGAAAAGAATATGTGAATAGAAGAATTTCGAAGATCAACTGGATATGTAGTTTATTTTAAATTTATTGGCAGTAGTGGTTCGTTTAGTTAGAATTTCATATCAAAATGGATTGACATATTCCATTATGTACTAAAGATGATTTTTTTAGGTCTGCCGTTAATTGTTGGTGTTTTTCAGAGTATTAAAAGTGGGCAACTTCTTCACATTTATTATGGTGCTTGGATACTTGACATTGTCTTCTCATTGCAATTAACCTTGTAACTTGTTTTCCACTAGTTACGAAGAACAGTCGCACCAGTGTTGTGTTTCACCGAATTATTCAATGAAGCTTGTTTTGGTTGTATTTCATTAATTTTAGTTTTTGTTATTTGATGACTAGGTAAATTGTGTCCAACCGGAAATTGGTTGCTCAATAATAAAAAAGGAGGAAATGGTCAGTTGGAATTATATTGTTTTATCTTGCTGTGGGGTTGGTTTTTAAAGACTTGTGATTTTTTATGATCAACTTTCGATGATATAATTCAGTTTGGACTTGAGGATATTCAAGAGGTGGAGGTGTTGTGAGACCAATAATAAAAATTACTACGTTCCTGTTAAATATATATTAACCTGTTGAAAAAACCAAAATGCAGATATGGTTACTTTCTAGCAGGAACATTTGCAGCTAGTACCAGTTATTGATAATATTAACAAAGGACCAAGGAAAGGAATAAAGATGTAATGAAATGTCTGTACAAATATTGTGACGATCTTGTTTACGGTAAACATTGATTTAGAGGAATACATGAAGTTCTAACATTATGTGTATTAAATATATGTTAACAATATCAGAATTTGTATTCATTTCTTTTTTTATTATGACCTCATATAATTTTTGTAAATGAATTCCTTTGTTTATATCATATTTTATGTCTTTTCAGTTCAGTACTGAGCAAATGGAATGGATGTGAAAGACCGGCAAGGAACTAATGAAATAGTTAGATAACTTGAAGCCACCTTTCTTCTTATATCATATTAATTATTATAATACATAGTTGGAATTACTTTTTATTATTATTTATCATAGTTTGAAGTGTTGAATTTTTACATAATTTTCAATTAATGTTCTGTTTAAGTGTTGTCTTGAAAATAAATAATAATTGCTGAGATGTTTTGTTTTATAATAACATTGGTTACTGATATAAAAACCGTCAATAAAGAAATTACATATATGAAACTAGTCACTCTTGGACACTTATTATTAGACTTGTCTGCATCATCGGATTTTGTGGTCTTTACCATTACAATGCCGTTTTTTTCTACAATTAGTGCTTATTTCTTGACGTTTTGATGGCAATTTTGCATCTTCCTCAGGACTAGTTCTGAGTGCCCCTTTTACCAAGAATTTTACTTTATTACACTTTAGATTAACTACATGATAGTTTGCGGTAAGTATTAGTCTTGTTTACAGATGTCTAAAAATTGTGTATTTAATATAAACTATAACTTTACTTCTTTTACTTGTGTCGTCGTTGGTAGCCTAGTTGCTAAGGTGCTGGCTTTTAGTGCTAGGGGTCGTAGGTTCGAAACCCACCCACGGCGATGATTTTTCTGATTAGGAAAAAATGTTTGAGTGCCTCATTGTCCGGGAGCGATGTAAAGCCAGGGGTCCCATGTGTTGTAGGTATAATCCACGTGCACGTTAAAGAACACAATGACCAGGTGGAAATCCTGGCATTGGCTAAATTCCCAGAAGTTGTGGTCCTAATCTCTGGTGTCGGTGATTGGCCTCTGTTGCGGAAATAGGCCGACCTTAAATAAACGAGTAAAAGAAAAAAAATTCTTTCACTTGAAAATTTATTTGTATTTATAGTTTCAATTTCATGTCACTGAGTAAGGTATCTTCTTGAAATGTTTTTAGTTCTCTGAATTCAATTAAGGGATGAAATTTTTAGATTAAAAATATATTTTCAATAGTATTTATCATATGAAGGAACATTTCATATTGGTAAAGTTATATTAACCACTTAATGCACAATATTTTTATTAGTTAGAGGTAAAAAAAAATCAATTTTTTTTGTGCAGAATCTGATAATTTATATTACTGTTATCAAGTTTATGTTGAAAAAAATGCATTAAAAGTTTAATTCTGTGTGATATATCTTGAAACACGGCACAACACAAAGTCCAACATTGCATTCATCGCACCAATACCTCGTCTCTTTTTTAATTTTTTTTTCAACTCGTGTCCTTTTTTGAAAAACATACCGCACAGTTTCTGTACGGAACAGCCTTCTTTTCTGTCGGGGGTATAAAATCAGGAAAATGTCTTTCCGTTAATCATAATAGTCCGGGGTGCTTTGGTCACCCAAAACATCCATTCTTCTGGTTTTCTAATTATTCCTTGCATAATATTGATACATAAAAAAATTTGTATCTCATCTATTGTTATTGGTGACAAAATTTTCTCGGCTCTTGTTCTGCATAACGGTTAGATTCGGAGACCAATAAATTTACTAGATCGTTATCAAAAATTAATTGAAAGTAATCCAAGACTTCAAAATTATATATACGGAGTTGTAATATTTGAACTAACAGAATATGTTGTGTCCGTGACGTTCACGGAGCTGCATAATTCTGCAAGTATATGCCGCCCGTGTATGTCACGGAGCTGTGCATTAAGCGGTTAATAATAAATAATTTATATAATCTAAAAATGAAAAGAAAAAATATGGAGTAGTCTCCACTCGCTTTCTTGTATATTTCAAAGGTATACTAGACACGATAAGACAGATTGAGACCAGAATAATTTTCATATTATATACTTGGGATATTTAAACTAACTACAATAAACACGTGCGCATATTTAAAAAAAAATTGTTAAAGATCACTTCCGGTTGAGAAATTAAGCTGAAATGTGATGTCCATCAGTTTTTCGATACTCTCAAAGCTAGTACAAAATTTGGGGCAAATTCCTTCAAGTAAAATGGCACTTTACTTGAAAGAATTCAGGTAAACTGCCACTTGAGAGATTAAGCTAAAATTTGATATCTGTGAGTTTTTCGTTATTCCTAAAGCAGCTACAAAATTTGAAACAGATACCTTGAAGCAAAAGGTCACTTTACTTGAAAGAGTTTCACTTCCATTGCAGGTAAAGTGCCACTTCCCTTTATCCGAATAAGCCCAAAAGCTGACACGAGTTTACTTTTTAGCTAAAATAACTACTTATCAAATTTCATTAATCTAGCTTAAGTTGTTTTTGAGTTATCGTGTTTACACACACAGACGGAAATAAATATGGAGTGGTCTCCACTCGACTTTTAAAGGTGTACTATACAAACAGATTCAGAGCTCTTTTGAATAACTGAAACGTTGGGGTGTAAAACGTATAACTAGCATTAAAATGCTATGCAGTTAACATGTTTTACACCCGAATGCTTCATATATGTACAGGGTGTTCGGATTGAAATGTAACGTAAAAAACCCGGAGGTCTTTGATCTTCAAAGAGACGGTAAAGAAGCCGCAGTTTTTATGAAACAGTTCAAAAAGAACACGTGGTATATGCATACTGTATATACGAGAAAGTAGAAATCATTGCCTTGGTGGTGTTTGAATCTACGACTCCTAGCACTAAAAGCTAGTACCTTAGCAACTATGCTACCCACTTAAATATGTAGAAACTTCATTAAATTTAACTACATACACTATAACGGACAAATTTTTGTACTTATATGAACATGAGGGGAAACCAAAAATTATTCGTATTAGTGAATGTTTCATACATTTGAATACATATATACATACATATGTATGTAGGGATTGAGAAATTCTTCGTATAAGTGAGACTTCACTGTACTTCATTTTAGTTGGACAATAAAAAATAAACATTTTTAATAGGTATTGTTTCATATTTTTTGGTTACATATAACTTTACATTATAATACTTTATTATTCCCGCAAATTTAATTCTTGTTATACTTACTACATGTAAATCACGAAATTGGAGTGCTAAGGTACAACGTATATAATACATGTTTAAATCCATTTAAATCTAAATATTACCAATCACAAACACAACGCTAATGTTAGCAACAACGACGTTAGCAATCCAAGATGTTATATGGGAATCCCCCGCGTTTCTTTACGCATGGTCATTTTTAATGCCACGGTTTCACACTAGTCTATATTGATATAGTTTAATTTGTTTACTGGAAGTGCGAAGTGAATTAATGCATTTATTACTTCATTTACTAAATTAAAATGGTTGCTTATTTATTTCTAACTTCAATGACCATGTACAAAAACTAATGTTTTTATAACAGACTCGGCCAGTGCTTCGGCTTTAACGGACATCTCTCACCCGCATTAGTCCGTTTGGTTTTATATATGTACAAATCAATCAAGAAGAAGAAAAACAAATTGTATTTGACATTGACATTTCAAAGTTAACCTAAAAACACGTTTTATTGTGTGTGGCATTGCAATACGAACGGTAATTATTAACTAAATATATATAGCTTTTATTACTTTGGGGACAAATAAGGTTTATGTCTAAAGTGTATTCATATTTTTTCAATTTATTTAAACTACATACATATTACATTACCAGTACTGATTATATTTATTAAATATGTATTATTTCGTTTTAGTGTAGCAATGGGGAAGAAAAATAAAGATCAGTTTCCTCACTTGACCCTTCAAGAAAAGAGAGTAATGACAGTGGCTGAAATTGTTCAAACACTTATCAAAGCCCAGGAAGAGCGAAAGGACATCAATTTAAATGCCCTAAAAACAAGAATTGCTTCAAAATATGGACTGTCGTCGAGTCCCCGACTTGTTGACATTATTGCAGCTGTTCCCATAGATTACAAGAAGGCATTAGTTCCAAAATTATTGGCGAAGCCTGTTCGAACTGCGAGTGGAATTGCTGTTGTTGCCGTTATGTGTAAGCCACATCGCTGTCCCCACATTAATTTAACTGGGAATATCTGCGTCTATTGTCCAGGAGGTCCCGATTCGGATTTTGAGTATTCTACACAAAGTTACACAGGGTATGAACCAACTTCCATGAGGGCGATTCGAGCAAGGTACGATCCTTATGTTCAGACTCGACATAGAGTAGATCAACTTAAGCAGCTTGGACACAATGTTGATAAAGTTGAGTTCATTGTAATGGGTGGCACTTTTATGAGCTTACCTGAAGATTACAGGGATTATTTTATAAGAAATTTGCATGATGCCTTATCTGGACATAAAAGTAACTCAGTGGAGGAAGCAGTAAGGTATTCAGAACGTTCCAATACGAAATGTATAGGAATTACGATTGAAACAAGGCCTGATTATTGTTTGCAGAAGCACCTTTCGGATATGTTGAAGTACGGATGTACAAGACTAGAAATTGGTGTTCAATCGGTTTATGAAGATGTCGCTAGGGATACCAATAGAGGTCATACTGTAAAAGCAGTGTGTGAAACATTCAAAATATCTAAGGATTGTGGGTACAAAGTAGTAGCGCACATGATGCCAAATTTGCCAAATGTAGACTTGGACAGAGATTACGAACAATTTGTTACATATTTTGATCATCCGGATTTTCGTTCTGATGGATTGAAAATTTATCCAACTCTGGTTATTCGTGGAACTGGTCTATATGAGCTTTGGAAAACAGGTCGTTACCAGAGTTACCCACCTTCTGTCTTGGTCGACTTAATAGCCCATATTTTGTCTCTAGTTCCTCCTTGGACAAGAGTGTACAGAGTTCAAAGGGACATCCCTATGCCTTTAGTTAGTTCAGGTGTTGAACACGGAAACTTACGAGAATTAGCTCTGGCGAGAATGGCAGAGTTAGGGCTTAAATGCCGAGACGTAAGGACGAGAGAAGTCGGTATTACAGAAATTCACAAGAAAATAAGACCGAAAGTTGTTGAGTTGATAAGACGAGATTATTTGGCAAACGGAGGTTGGGAGACTTTCATAAGTTATGAAGATCCTGAGCAAGATATCCTTATCGGGTTGTGTCGTTTGAGGAAATGCACAAAAGAAACGACTTTTAGGTCCGAGTTACTAGGAGATACTTCGATTATTAGGGAGTTGCATGTGTATGGAAGTGTTGTCCCGGTTCATGGGAAGGACATTCAGAAGTACCAACATCAGGGTTATGGTGTCTGTTTGATGGAAGCCGCAGAGAGAATAGCAATTTCTGAACATAAATCAAAGAAAATGGCTGTAATTTCTGGGGTGGGTACAAGAAATTACTATAGGAAGTTAGGTTACGAGCTCGAGGGGCCTTACATGGTAAAATCGCTTATTCCTGGAGAATATAAAAGTGCATATAATTGCACTGACAGGATTATTAAGTTTATTCCCAAGAGAGATACAGAATTGGAGGCCAAGTATAATATGGCAAGAAAGAAATATATGAAAGAAAGAGATTTCCTGGAAAAGTGGGACAAGGAACATGGGATAGAAATGGAGGCTGGGTATTATGAGAGATTGGATGCTAAAAGGGGAAAATGTAAAAAACAGTATGAGATTAAATGTTTGTAAGTTTTGACGTTATATTTATTAAAAAATTATATATCTTGTGATATTGTTTATTTTAAACCATCTTTAGTAGGATACATTAATGTTGATTTTTTTGATATTCTATATGATTAACTCATATTTCATTTGTGGTTTACCTTTTATTAAAACCAATAAAATAATTTTGTAAATATATTTATTCCAAGTTCATTCACTCTAATATAAGCTTTGTTCCATCCACTACGTCCGACTAGTTCATGTACTAGTCAGACGATCAGGAGTTCTTAAACAAATTGCGCAGTACATAAATATTTATAAACTGCGCATACTGTTGATGAACTTCTGATCGTCTGACTAGTACATGAACTAGTCGGACGTAGGGGATGGAACAAAGCTATTATTAATTTAATATTTAAATTATTTTAGCTCTCTAAAATTATTTTATTTCTCTGTTGCCCAATTTAACTATACGAAAGTAAAAATCTAATCTTTTTTAAAGAATCCACATTGACTAAAAAACATAAGCACTACAAGACTTTATCCAGTATTACTGACCAATAGAAACAAGATAACTTAAGCTATTATCTGTTTTTTCTTTTCTTGACTTTCTTAACAACTGTCTCGGTTTATTTCTTCTACAAAGAAAAATCTTTTTTACAGGGAACTGGAGTGTTTTACACTCATTGCAATCACTGAACTATAATCACTAACAAAATTTTTTGTAAAAACGATGTCGGGTACCGTATAGCGTTACCCGACATCGTACGATAAATATATTGGTTGTGACAGTATTGATGTGGATGCAATCGGTTTGATGCTTCTGTTCCTGCAGAAAAGATATATTCTTCGTAGGAGAAATAAATCGAACCAGATTACAGAAAGTCCTAAATTAGTGATCGATGATGTTTCAAGTAATTGCCAGAAATGTTATGCTTTTTTGGGATAGAACAAAGAAAGGGTATAACTTTTATACAATTGTTCGAGATTACATCGATACCCAAAATTGCCTCTATTTCGCTTCTTTCTAAGTTTTCTTTAACATTTTCCTATGTTAATTTTTGCCTCTATCATCATCTAAGACATTTTGCAATACCATCAAAAGGGTCAAGGCTTTTATAGCTTTACAGAATAACAGAACCTGTTATTCAGTGTAGTTAATTTGGATTTCTTGATCTTTCTGATGATATTGCAGCATGTCTTAGGGTTTATAATAGTATGACTAAGTTCGGTACCATTTTTCTTATCTATTTCACTGTTTTTTTTTTGTAAAAAAATTTTTCAAGACACCATAAATTCAGCTACTTCTTTCTAAAAATGGATGTGTTAAAACCTCTTGAAGAGTCTTGAGGATTATGTTTATTAAGGGAGGGTCCAAACAACATTAAACTAAACTTTTGTGGTCGGTGATGTTTCAAGTGGAAAAGGAATTGAACATATTCTTTGAGTACGTTAAATTCCATTAACATTTGATGTGACATCGACCTTTAACAACTGACCAACCCAAAAATGACCACTACAAATTTTACCAAATAACGCACCAAATTACAATTTTACAACAAAAGCTCCCAATTTCGAACCAATAATTATAATATACCTTATTACTTAATAAAATGACATACTATGAATATTATTAATAGAATTACATTAAATAAATTTAGTTTAATACTAACTCCAAAAACAATAGTAGTAAGTTTATATTGCCAATGGATACAGATGATGACTGCTATGGAAAGGATATGAATATGATTATGTAATGTGCATGTATTTTCTTTACTAACAAATAAAAAACTTAAGCATTCGGTAGTTCTTAATTTAATAATCTAAGATACGAACATGACCTGAGAAAATGCAATATGAAGCAATTTATAAACCAGTTCAAAGAAATAACTAACTGCCAAAGTTGCAAATATGTACATAATAAGAGTACAGTAGAACCCTGCTAACTCGCCAACTGTGGGACTGGGTGCGTGGTCGGAAAACAAAAAGGATAAAATTATCCGGAGAATATAAAATTGAATGAAGCTACAACACATATGTATAAATATGTATTACATTTACAATTAAAAATTACATAACATCATTTTTCTATGTAAAACAGTCTAAAACATAAAACACTATTATGCTATTTTGAATAATAAGTGATGTACAGCAAAATATACTTCAATAAATAAAAATAATTTGAACCTGTAATAAATAATGATAAAAGACTCCCAGATAGCACTTCCATTTCTAACAAAAATCAATAATGTTCTTTTGCTTGGTAGATGACAGTATAGACTTTTATATGGCAAAACAACTCGCCACGTATGTAAATAATACCTAAAGAATCATAGAACAGTCGGAACCTATGTCTGGTCGGACTAATCAGAGTCTCAGACCTACCAATGTCGGACTAGAGAGGTTCTACTGTATGTGATATTTTTACATGTAGGTGGATAACACAATGAATGTCAAACAATTTACTGGTTGGGAAATGTATGTTACCTTCACCTTTTAGTGATAACAAGCAAATTAAAAAATATAAGATAAAAATGCATTCCAAGTTTTTTCAACGAACTTGTGAGTTAGCAACATTGAACTGCACAGCTGCCATAAGAATGGATATTTTCTTGTGGTGTACTAGCCAGCAGACATTTAAAGGTAAGTTTTTACTATTTATGTTTTATTCAGTCAGTGCTGCCATCTTTAGAAATTTGTTAAACAATTTTATGATGTAGTTTGATTTAATATATTAGTAATCGACCATATAGCTGAAACTGCACAAGTATGAATTCATTGGAAATAATGCATCAATTACCTTTATAATTATTTTTTGTGGAAAGTGATAGAATAGGGATTTTAATGGTAGTAAAAGTCATAAAAAATTTTAAATTCTACTTTCAGTAAAA
The DNA here is from genome assembly GCA_033557875.1 of Quadriops clusia. Lineage (NCBI taxonomy): Eukaryota > Metazoa > Arthropoda > Insecta > Coleoptera > Hydrophilidae > Quadriops > Quadriops clusia. Next base: position 34,483 of record JAWQRP010000042.1, on the reverse strand, counting down.
AAAAAATAATATACATCGTTTGGTTTATAAATACTTTGACTGACCTTTGGAAAATCGATCATCAAGCATTTGAGCCTTTTTAAGTATCGCCTTCTTTTGCGCTTCATCAAATTTATTCACCTTTAGATCAATGTCTCTGCTGAAGGGTCTTCTTTCAGTTGTTTTACTTTCTTTTTCTTTCTGAAAATATATCATTGTTAATTTAAAGCAGATTTGAATTGTAAAATACGTAGCGCCATTGTAAATACTCTTATTTCCTTAGGGCACTACAATTTTTTTTTAATCGAAAATAATTAAAGCAACTAGATTGTCATCGATACCTTTTTCTGTTTCTCCAACTTCTCCTGATGCTGCTCCAATAAACTCTTGTCTTTTTTTTTCTTTTTATGCTTTCTCAACATAGCCTCTTGTTCCAAATCATGTTTTTCCAGTGCCAAAAGTTCAGCTTCTTTCTTCAAATCTACCTTCTTGTCTGCTTTACCTGCTAGCTTTTGTGCTTTGTCTTGAGGAGTATCAGTCCATGAAGATCGATCTGAAAAATCTGGACCTGCATTTTTCTTGAACTGCCTTGGTGCAAAACCTAGACTAGGAGCTTTAACATCTGGCAATTCCATCATCCACTCTTCACGTCCTTTTTTTTCATCAACAGGATTTAAACTATCAATTTTCATCTGTAAGGCACGTTCTTCAAGTGCTATATGTGATTGAGATGTACTACCCATTCCAGGTGGGAGAGGACCATAAATCTCATCCTCCTCTTCTGATAAATTATTTACAAATTCAGCAGTAGATGCTAATTTTTCTCTTATATGAGGTGGTAAGGCTGGACCAATTTGGTCAGGTTTCTGATCTGCAATTTCATTATTTCTTTTAAGCAAATGTGGCGGTAATGCTGGTCCAATTGTATCTGGGATTTCCGAAGATGTGAATTCTTTTGAAGTTGTTGGTTCTTTACAAATCTCCCCTGTTATTGAGTTTCGAAGATCTTTTGAACTCGATGGCTCTTCTATGCTTGTCGCCTCTTCAGACTTTTTCAGTAGATTTGGTGGAAGTGTTGGCCCAATAGCACCAGAAATAGTTTCTGCAACACAAGTAATGTTGATTGAATACTTATTTATTGATAATAAATTTTTTTGCAGAGAAGAAAATTTTTTAAAATAAGTTGTTACCTTTATTTTGTTGTAAACGCGGTGGTAAAGCAGGTCCCAACACCTTGTCGACAGGCACTTCTGCAGTTGTAGAATAGTCATCTTTTGATAATGTCAAAGTAAGCTCAATTGGATCAGCCTTTAATGGTAAAATTTTACTATCCTCTTGTACTTTACCTTCATTTTCTACGGTGTTACTCCGATCATTATTTTCACCTTCTTTTTTGCTTTTTCTATGCTTTCGATGCTCATGTTTATGTCGTTTCCTACATTCTTTTACAGAACTGTCTTCATTCTGCCTGGTTTTTGATTTAGATGTTGATCTAGACCTATCTCTTTTATATCCTTCTTTAAAATTTGTACAGCTATCTCCTCCTCTCGGACTATTCGGTAAATTTTTCGAATTATTTGCTTTATGTTCTGGGCTACCAGCTTTACTAGGCGGACTATTAAAGTTAGAAATAAAGAAAGCTGGACTTTTAGGTTTAGAATTTGGACTGTCAGATCTATAACTCGGGATAACTGGACAATACTCTGGGCTACCATATTGGTGATTTGGGCTAAAAGGACTATAACTTGGGCTAACAGGACAACAACTTGAATTATCAAATTGGTGATTATCGCTATGAAATTGATGTTTTAGACTATTAGGTTTATTTCGTGGACTATTAGGCTTACTTCGTGGGCTAACGTGCCTATTCCTTGGACTACTTGGTCTATTTCTTGGGCTACCTGGTCTATTTTTTGGGCTACCTGGCCTATTTTTTGGGCTACTTGGTCTATTTCTTGGGCTATTGGATCTAGTTTTTGGAGTTAAAAGCCTATGTCTTGGGCTGTTTGGTTTAATCCTTGGACTTTTTGATTTATTTCTCAGACTGCTTGATCTTGATCTTCTATGTCTATAATCGCTTGTTGAAGGTGACCTTCTCACTCTATGTCTTTCATTACTGTTCGATTTTTCGATTCTTCTTTCGTCTCTGTCTTTAGTTCTCTTATGGCTAAGGTTTGAAGAGCTTCGCTCTCTTGAACATGATCTTCTCGAGTACTTTGCACCAGACCTCCGAGATCCAGAACGATCTTCCTTACTACTACTCTTCTTTACTTTATTTCTTGTACTCTCTGTTTTATACCTAATACCATCTTCCGAATCACTCGAATCAGAGTCAGAGAACTGATACATTTTTTTTTCCTGAAAACATTAGATTTTATGAATTAAAATCAAATTCATGTTCACAGTTTATTATTCATAACTAAATTTATATAAAATATTTTTTGTCCAAACAATTAATATCATACTTTATATTGAAAGTAGATGTTGACATAAAAACTTATATTAATAATTATAGTACTATAAAGTAAATCAACCAGACGGTGGTAAAAGTAAGATAATGCCTATAAATTTATTGTTGATATTTTTAAAAAGTTTCTAGTATCTATTTAAACATTTTTGCTATCTTCCGACCACTATATTTTAAACTTTTCAACAATCCGGCAGTCACAATGCTTTTTAAACTTTGACGAACAGAAGATTTCCACACGATTCCGTTAATGCACTCTTCGACTACCACGTCGCTGTCAGGGTCATAAGCAATGGCCCTAAGGACATCTTCGGTATCCTGTCTAAAATTACCTCTGTTCCAAAAACGAGTCAAAGCTTTTTGGGGCCATCGTGGCAATTGATTTAAATGGTGCAGTTTTGCCATGGGGCTGCAGTCTTGATAGCACCTCATATCTTCACTGCCCACTTCGTCTATGTGTATTGGACCCGAAAGCGTTGATGGATCGATTTCCGGTAATTTCATTCCAGGAAAGTATACAAAATCATTCAAGTTCTTAACTATGGGCCTGTACAGATTGCGAAAGGCTAACAACTGTGGTGTAACAATGTTCCGCACTTTGTTTTTGTTTTCTCCAAAGGTCATTCGAAAATCGCCACCGTAGCTTAAATTCGATATCGTATAATAAAAATCAAATTCTGTGAAGGCTTCTGGCAGAATTAACAACGCTGTATGAACAGCAGATTGTAAATTGAGTTGTAGAGCAGTCTGTAATTCGGGTGAACTTGGTTGCTGTATTATTTCTACGGGTTTATGCAACCTACCAGCCACATACAAATCGGACCATTCCAATAAATCTGTTATTAAATCGTTTGTGGAGATGATGCCGTACTTGATTAGGGAATTGTCTTCGAACGGTACCAATGTGTTAAAATAAACTTTAGCGCCAGAGTTTTCCTGGAACTTTGTTATAAGATTGGCCCCCAAATACTTCAAGCTGGAGTAGTGGCTTTTGTTGACTTTCAAGTTGGTCTCGTGCCATTTGAAGGGGTCGTCCACACAGAAAATTAAGTCTATCATGTTCGAAGAGGGTTGACCCTTCGTCAATTGCTGTTTAACACCAGATCCATATGCAAAGCAGAAGGAAAAATTTTGAGGGAATTTCGAGAGGATCTTCCCATAAATCGGCTGCACAATAAACGTTTTGATAGTCATTTTGGGCGGTTGGTTTTTTTGTAATTCAACAGAAGTCCGGTTTAAAAATGCTTACGCTACATAACCTCACATAAATACAAGTAGAGAGGCACTTTTGCGAAATTTATCGCAGTACAAGCAGAGGTAAGTTCATTTGGTTAAGATTAAGGTAAGATGAGTTCGACGATCGATTGAATAATAAGGAGGTACAATTGTTAAAAAATATATTAACGTATAACACAAATTTCATACCTGCGATAGAAGAGATCGCCTTGCGATGCTTACGTCATTATTGATATATGTATGGAAAATGATAATGTTTGCGATAATTAACCAAGCCGCATAGAAAAAGTTGGTTTCATTCTATATAAGCTAGTCATATTTAACAGAAAGAAAAGGGCAAAGGTTGTAGTTTATTGCCATTTACCGAATGAGTTTTAAAAGTTTTAGGGCGCCAAGAGTAAATAATAGGAATATGAATTTTTTTGACCGGCTTGAAATGGGCTGGCCTTAGGAAATTTCAATTAATTTTATCAATTAGTGACAATTCATTACCTGTGGGATAGTTTTATACTCCTACTATTTACTACTACTACTACTATAAAGTTTTCCATTAAAAGTCGTCATTTTAAATTAAATGAAAAACTATTATTAATAGATTTTTATTTCAATATACAGTGAAACCTCGATTTATCGCTTTCACAGATTCTGCGACCGGTTAGAAAAAACGATTATCGCGAGATAACGATCATAGTGGGGCTAATATGAAAAAATTAGAAATGAGCAACTACCTATTATAAAAACTTATTTATTTATAATAATATATTAATACATACATAAATTATGTAAAATAATTTTAAAGATAGATATATTCATAGTTTTCTATAAATCGACAATTTTCGTTCGTTGAGAATTATTACTCTGAATAAAATAAAGTCTATTTTTCAAATTATTGAGCAACTGCTGATTAGTTTAGGAACACATTTCTTGTCTATACATATTTACACCCGTTATGCCGGATGTTAAACAATAACAAACGTCTCTAATAAAAATAAGGGTTGGTCTCCACTCGACTTTCATCTCGTATATTTTTAAGATGTATTATATAAGATAAGACAGATTCACGCTAGGATGCAGAGCGATTTTTGAATAATTTTGATATATGAAGCGTTGGGATATAAAACATGTCAACCAACATGGAAATGCTATGTAGTTAACAGGTTTTACAGCCGAATACTTCATATGTATACAAAATGCACATTTAAAAAATTGTTGAAAAAGACCACTTCCAGTTGTGCAATTGTGCTAAAATTTGATATCTGTGAGTTTTTTGTTATTTCTAAAGGTAGTACAAAATTTGAAACAAATACCTTGAATCAAAAGGGCACTTTATTTGAAAGAGATTCACCTCCGTTTCAGGTAAACTGCCACTTCCGGTTATCCGAATTAACCCAAAAGTTGATATGAGTTTACATTTAGCTAAAATGACTACATACCAAATTTCATCGATCTACTTCAAGTCGTTTTGGAGTTATCGTGTTTACACACAGACACAGATAGACAAAAAACCCAAAAAAGGCCAAATCGACTCAAAATCTCTCAAAATGTCGAGATTTATCAAAATCTCAAACATTTTTTTTCGCATGATCACTATACTTAAAAAGTGTTAATAAACTTTCAAAGAATATCAAGACCGTCAGAAAGAATAAAGGCTCCCCCAAACAGACGCGATATTACCGCTTCAGAATTGTTCGAGCGGTCTCCCGATCGGTAATATCGTGACGGTTGGTCTATTTGGCAACTCGGTTCTTAGTCTTCAGCTTGTACTGTATACGCTGCAAATGTCTTAAACAGCGTGTTTAATTAACTTTGTGAAAGAAATTAGTGTTACCTATAATAATTTGATTATTGGGACCCATCGCATCGTATGCCTTTTTTACGGAAGAATAAAAGAAGTTATTCCATTTTCTAGTTTGGTACATTCTCGTCGCCAAGGTCGGTATTCTGAAAGCACATTGCAAGGGCAAGGGCGAACTAGTGTGGTAGGTTCACAATGTAATGTACCCGGACAGCTCTAACCTAGCTATACGGAAATGACATTTTATCGTATGTGTCAGCTGATTCAGTTTGTTCCCGATTTTTTTACGACAAAAATAAACCTGCCATCTATTGGTAAAACTATGAACATTCAAGTTGTGAATCTACCACACTAGTTTGCCCTTGCCCTAAGGGTAAATGTGCTTTCAGAATATCGACCTAAGTCAAAAATTTCTTATCTTTCTGAACAAACTAATATTTTCTTTTTATTTTACTTTCTTTAATTTTCTTGTATTTTTTTTTGTTTTATATTGATAAAGGGTGTTCCACGACGTGCGCCGGATTTAAATTAAAAATTAAATATAGTAAATTATTATTGAATGGGGAAATTTTTATTGATTTATAAACTAAACATATTGAGGTTTACTATAAAAAATGATATCGGCCAAACGGCTGCCGAGGCTTAGCTGTGAAACCCCGATTCTTTTGCAAAAATATTTAAACACTTTTTCCAAGTCAATTTGCTCAATTTCGTCAATAACGCGTTGGGTTTCTCTTTTAAATTCAGGAATTATTTGTGGTTTTCTATCATAAACCTTAGACTTTAGAAATCTCCACAGGAAAACATCACATGGCGTCAAGTCGCAAGATCTGTGCGGCTACTTAACATCAAAATTTCAGGATATATCAAACACAACCCGGAAAAGGTTCATTTAACAAATCAATGGTTTCTCTTGGTACATGACTGAGACATCATCCTGCTGAAACCATATTCCTTCGAGGTCTAAATAGACCTAAATAGACTTCAAAGGAATATGGTTTCAGCAGGATGAAGATTTATGCAAGAAAAACACCAATCATTCCTGAACTTAAAAGGAAAATCCAACAGGTTTTTGCCGACATTGAGGCAACTGACTTGGAGAAAGTGTTTTAACATTTCTGCAAAATAATCGGGATTTGTGAGCTTAGCCGCAGCGACCATTTGGCCGATATCATTTTTTATAGTGAACTTCAATATGTTTAGTTTATAAATCAATAAAAATTCACCCATTCAATAAGAATTTACTATGTTTAATTTCAACCACAGATTTAATTATATTTTAGATAACAGTGAATTTCTTGTTCATACATTAAACGATTCTAAAACTATCAATTAGTGTTTTTGGAAAATACCTTATAAATACATAAGTGATGCCACAGGTCATACGCAGTGAAACATGATAAAAATTAATGAATTTATATTTTTATGCCATCTTTCTTATCGCTGCCGAATTTACCCCTATCTCGTTCCACATCTGTGCAAAAAATTGACCTTTCCCACACACACGCTCAGTTCTTAAATCATGCAGTTAAATTGATAGTTAATAACCTTTACATTAATTGTGCCGATTAAACTCAGCCTGTATTTGTTTTTCATATGAAATATAATTACATCTTTGGAACGCAGCCGTCGAATGTACTAAATTAACGCGCTCAATGTCACTCTGACGTGAAATGAAATAACCTTCAGACCTGGCCGCATTGTTGCCAATGTTTCTGGCAAAAGATATGAAATAGTCTTTTTCTTGTTCAAAACACTAACGTTCAAAGATATAAGATACCAGCATGATGGGACGATTGGTAAGCAACGATTTAAAACGTTTAACTAGAAAATTAAACACCCTTCAATTGCAGTTTACTTTCGTTATCGGTGTGTATGCTGGAGTTTACATAAGTCAAAACTACGATGTGAGTACAATGCAAATTGCAACATTCTTGAAACAATTAATGATCATCGTTCAATTTCCAGGTTCCCAGGGTGGATGACCCCCAAGCTTTATTCCAAAAAATCAAAGACTTTGCCGAGAAGCACAAAAAAGATTAGGAATGTGTATTTTAACAGGAACAACTATTTAATTTCTATTATATTTCAATTTTTAGAATAAATATACATACAGAACAGCAATACATGTATTGTTTTGAAATTATTGTTCTATGTACCCTTAAAGTAACGAAACTCCTCCGCCTAGGTATTCTTGCCGACTTTGAGGTTCAACAAATGCCAGCCAATCGCTTGAATGTGTCGGTAACAGGCCCATGCTCTGACACTTATACAAGGCCAATCCTATGTTTATAAAATTTCCAAGTAAATAAACGAACTTCTGCCCAACAGCGCTTGAATTCTCAACCATTTTGAAAGTGCTGTTTATGGAAAACAACGCCTGAATTGGGCGCATGAACAGCATTCCTACCATCATAATTGGGAAAATGGATATAGAATTGCCTGCCATGTACATGATAAACAAATTCATTGGTACTTGTTTCATAGGTGCAAGGGCCAATTCCCAAGACTTTTTCTTGATTAGATGAGTAGGGTCACTCTTCTTTGTAACTTCGCTGCTGTTTAATGCACTGCACATGCTAAATGCCGGAGGTGACGCTAATTGGATTTCGTTTGTTACTACTGCTTTATAATATCTGAAATTATGTTCAATTATCAGAATAATAAATAAAAACTTGCCGCAGAAATGTATATAATCATTTCATAACAGTTTTGTGTATATAAAACATCAATAGTACTTATAATCAAATTACATATAAAATAATTTCTTTGAAAATTTTGTTTCATACCTTGTATATTCTAAGCTCCATTTGAACCGCTTTCCCACATTTTTAACTGTTGCCATTTTATAATTTACTTACTAATTCGTTGCGCTTTGGTAAATCGAGTAATTATTTATAAAACAATAAATAATTTAACCTATGAATTATGACAAAATCGCAAATCACTATCTGACAAGTGCTGCCAGTGTTTAAATAAAAACACCACTAAATTTCACCAAGATTTTTCGAAACGAATTTTTATTCCCGGTTTAACCTTTTTTTGTAACTATTTATATGTTATACAAACTGCACCTATAAATTGCATTAAGATTGCAAAACCTCACAGTAATTTAAAAATATTTCTTTTGCTAAAATTGGTGACAGAAGTAAATTCATTTGTAAATGCCGCCACCGGAAAATGAAAATATGGGTACTGCGCAACAATCGACGATGTGATGTAAGCACTGCAGCCAACCCCGTCAGTGTTGATTATTTGATTACAAATGAAAGACCTGTCAGTTCATAGTATATCGTTTTAGTTCAAGTAATGTATGTTTAAAAGTCATTTTGCATCCAAATAATTTAGCTCAAAATTCTAGTCAATTAAATAATGCGCTTTAAAACCATAGTCGGTAGATTTGAGCTCAAACATAGTAATCACTAAATAAGAGCCAGTTATGTTAGGTTAGAAGTTAGTTCCTTATTAAAACAGGTGTTAAGTTTTTAAATGCTAACAGAGGGTAGTAGGGACAGTTTGCTACCTTTTGGGTGATGAGCGGGAGTGAAACTGTGCCTATTTTAGTCAACACGAGTGTTGGTGATAGTGCCTTGTCTGCCAGCGAAAGTTCCACTGAAGACATCCGATTGGTCCCGGACATAGCATTTGAACCCACATTGGATTCTCCGGGTCTCAACAGAGAATCTCAACCTCTACTCGGAGGTTTTGATGTCTCTTATAATCAATTCCAAGGTAACACCTACACAGCCGCAATTTTCTTTGTTACATTTTAAAAAGACAAAACATTTTGCATTATCTCTATGTAAATTGTACCATATTATTTATTGTGATGTTTAATACTAACTTTCATTTTAGTTTAGTTATTGAAACAGTTTTATTAGGACTTGAGCTCTGTATTATATTTTTAGATTATAAGTCCAAGGTCATTTAATTAGTGCGATAGATACAAATCTGTTTGGTTTTCTGTGAATCATTTTGTTATTTGCATACTTTCAAATGAGATTTGTCATTGTATCTCCTAAAATGAATTTTTCCATTTCTTGTTCTCATAGGCACGTGTTCATTATTAATTCAATCGTATTTTTGCATTTGTAACTTTTAATAAAATCAAAATATATGTATATTTAAAGTCATATTTTCATGCTCAACTTAAAGTGTCTACATTTTAAAAATTACATTATATATACATTATTAGAAACTTTCATGTCAAACTTGGTTTAAAATATTTATGGTCTGTTAACTTTGCTGAATACATTTGGTTATTCTACTGTATTTCATAGACTATAAGACCCACCGGAGAATAAGACGAAGTGGACTTTCCAGCTTCAAAAATTAAAAAAAAAAACATACTGGTATACAATTATTCAAAAAATTGTTAAATAGTTCAAAGTTAAATAAACTCATCCCAGATGGTCGAAAGTCAACGGAACCCATGAAAACAGAGAGATACTGATAGTGTCCAAGCACCAACGTCCGAATTTGTAGACTTTAAATGTGGCCAGATTGTCGTTGCTTTGCATCCTTCACATAGATTTACACCTGTGTCCTTAAAATATTCCATTAATGCAACAATTGAAGCTTACAAACACTACTGATCGACTATTATTCGCTAACAAAATAATGTATCGATTTCCAGCAATCAGCACGATCCCTCTACCTATACCTCATTATTTTCATGGGTTCTCGTTGACCTTTGATGATCGGGAATGTGTTTATTTAATGTTGAACCATTTCCTGAAACTTATGAAAACATTGTTTAAACAACGGAAGGTTTGGACATTGCTGAACATCGTTCAAACTGAAATTTTATACAAATCTCCGGCGCACAAATTATGGTAAAATTTTTGTTGCAGTAATACTCGTGAATAGACAACAACTGGTCATCTTTCGTATAGTGCTACATGGTTACCAAATTTCCCTGAAGCAAACTTTCATTTAAAACCGTGCCCAGCTTTTGACGACTCTTGACAATTTTTTTTTTAGCACAAGTAAATATTAACAACTTTTTGAACCATCCTGTACCTTCGTTGTATAAGACGCACCCCATTTTGTATACCGAAAATTTTTGAAAAAAAAGTGTGTCTTTGAAAAAAAAGTACAGTAATTCATGTTGTGACTTTGTTAATTTCTAAGCAAAGATGCTTCTTCCCTAGCAACTTTATAATGGGGTAGTAACTTGACAATATGGTATTCCAGTCTACATTTGCAGATGCATATTTGCACTACAGCTTTTCAGATTACAACAGTTTGCAACCGTGGAACGAATTAGAATGATCCCCTTAGTGGTTAACAGTGTATATGTCTACATCTTCTACAAACTGCTACAAATAATAGTCAGTTAATATGTCATTATTTTTATATAGTAAACTTATTAAGGAATTTAAATCTTTTTAAGCCCATGTATATATTAAGAAGAATGTTAATATTTTTTGTCTATCTCTGTTCCTCTTTTTATCTCACTTAAACAATGACGCTATGTTAAATATGTCAATTTCTTGCACTCATTGCAGCTATATTTTTAGTTTTCCCTATCACATAGTGAACTAGCACTTATTGTGCATATTCTTCCACATTAGAAAATTTATTGCCTGAAAAATTTCAGTTTGTCACTTGACATGTGGCAGAGAAGTAGGTTTTGCTCTATGTAGGAAAATTCGATATTTGCGCAAAAAAGCTGGCAATTTGTGGTGGTGGAATGTACATATTTGCCTTGTGGGGAGCCATTTTGAGATGTTTCGGAAAAATTTTTTATTGGTGGCATGAAGAGAAACAGCAATCGGACTTGACTTTAGAATATCAATTTACCAAATTCCAAGGTACTTCTTAGTATGTATATCTGATAATAAAATTATTGTAACGTTCCATAAACATGATCATAACATCCTTTTGGCATGATGTACCAATCTACAATACGAAACGACCCATTAAGGTCATCTTTTCAGATTATTTGCATTATTTTTGATATATACTATGCATTAAATTCTTATTTATCTCTCTATTTAATGTAGAATTACTTCACTGCGATTAATTTTTACTAATTAGTCTGGTTCAATGAAATCTTTGTAACAAATTATAAAGCATGTACAGCTTGTGAATAATTAAATGTCCATTTTTCATTTATTGCGCATGGAATGGTCACAGGTTGAACGCATTCCTTCAGTAGTCTCGATGTTAAATGCCGTGTTCCTGTGACCTTGCCAAACACGAGAAAGGAAAGTAGACATTTAATTATTTACAAGCTGTACACTTCAATACATGCATTTCCTATTTTGTGGTGAATAATGTAATCTACAATTTACACATTGGGGGAAACCAAATTAAATAAAGATTGTAAAATGAATAAAACTCTTTGTTTGCCTATTTAATTCAAAGCTTGTGTCGAAACTTTCATTCAATGTGTGATCAACTTGTCGTAAATATTTTAAAGATCATAAGATTAGAACTACAAGGGTATAATTTCCAAGGTATCTTATTAGTGCACATTATTGAACTATGTATTACACTAGCATTAAAGAAATCGATTGCATCCTCTTTACAGATGATCCAGCTTTCAGTGACTTGGTTTGGAATGCAGAAGTGGCAATCGATAATGGGATCTTCCCAGAACGCATATCACAAGGATCTAGTGGGTCTTACTTCGTTAAAAATCCTTCTGGGGTAAGTGATATCTTTATACAGAAAATCCACAGCAAACTTTCAATAATTTATACTCTTTCGTTGTATAAAATGAGATACTATGGTATCTAATGAGCAACTTCTGAATGCGACCTAGTTTGTTTAAGGGATTAGGTGGGTTTTAAAATTTCAAAAAATCTATTTTCGTTTTTTTTGTCTTATTAAATAGTACAATATGTTTAAAATATTCTCCTAAAATTTCAAATCGATCAGAGTAAAATTCTAAGAGACAGACTCTTCAGAAGAAAAATTTTTCTTCGCATGTTGTTTCAATTTAAAACTTTAAACGCGTTTATCTCAAAACTCAATTTTTTAAGTCGGTGGACACGAATTCTCGAAAAGCTATGAAACGATTTTGTTCAAATTTTTTTTTGTTTTTTTTGTTTTAAGTCTTTTTTCGGGATCTAAGCCCATAAAGCCTATTTGTTCAAATTTTTGCACACATCTTTGAAATAGTATTATCAAGTCATTGAACGAAGGATTTTTTTTTTTATTTTATTACAACTAATTTTTTGGAGCCAATACATGATGAAAATTTGACCAAAAAATATGTTTTTTTGTTCAATGTCTGTCAAAAATTCAAATTTAACTTTTTTTTTTCCTTCGTCCAATAACGAGATTTATCCATGTACTAACGAAATATTTTTGGTTTTTTGATTTTAAATGAACCAATAATAAGTTATGCTGTCCACGGCAAGAGCATTTTTTTTGACACGTCAAGGGAGATGAGGTACCAACGGCTGAGTTTTCGGAATTTATAAATAAAAATTTCACAAAATACTGTTTAAATATGTATCTTTGATATGCTGAATTGTTTAAATAAAATATATGATTGTATATATTTAAAAAAAAAATAGTAAAACACCCTTTCTTTGAACCTCTGAAACCCACCTAACCCCTTAAGAAGCAAAAGCATACATGAATAAATATTCTTGGGCAGAAATTGAGAAGCCTTTTTGAATCCTGTTAAAGAAGAACATCATGTGATTCACACAATCTTGTTTTTCTTATACTCTGGCTTCTAATAATATTATGGCTGTCCACTTTTCAACTGTAGCCTTATTTACTTAGAAGCAAAATAATAATTGAGTCAAATCGGGGACAGGTGTTGTGAAGATTTAAATTACCTGCTTGGAACGACTCAAACAGTTTGTATTACTTGTCTTTTATATTATGTTGCAGGTGAGATACATATCTAATTTATCTCGGCTTTTGAGTCACAATAATTGATATACAATTCTATAAACTTTTATTGCTCAAAACCTACAGATAATAACTACGTGCGTTGTAATTATTTAACAGATATGACCTTTTTTTTAACAGATATGATATTTATGTTCTCAATAACATTTTTATTACTTCACTGTTGACTATCAGTAAACCTAAATATATAATTATAATCACTCAGGCTATTTCAAAGTTATACGAATACTTAAATGCTTTTAATTGTGAATGCTCTGTTCAGATGATCTGCTCTAATTAATGTTTCTACATTGAATAATATTATTGAATCCATTTCCTTTTTAGATATCTTATCAAATAGTCGTTTTACTAGTAAAAATACGTTATTTGAATATACTGCCTGTCCTATGGTTTTTGTTTGTTAAGTACACATTTGCAGAAGCAACCTAATTACATTCACATACATGATAAAGTATTAAATTGTGTGGTTGACTTAAAATGATGCTTCTTTCTGATTGCTTAGGGTTAAATTTGATTTTTTTTTAATGTAGAAAATTTAGGAATAAACATTTTGATATTGTTATTGAATACAGACTTAACATTTTCACACTGTTTGTTTAGTAGCATAATGATTTATTGATTTATGCCAGTCTGTGTAAGTGAAAAATAATACTCTGGAAAGATGTCAGTAATTTGATAGCATACACATTTTATCCAACCACATTAAGTTTGAAATTACAGCTCCAGATACCAGCTAGGTGCGCAGCACTCGATTTTGTTAATGTTTTTGTTTTATCTCAAAAATAGAACACCATTATAGATGGGTACTTCGTGATGAAAATAAAAAATTCACTGTGAATATAGGTACAATAAATGTATGCATTGTGTGAACATGCAATCTTTGTTTATAGAAAATTATCGGGGTGTTCAAACCTAAAGATGAAGAACCTTATGGGCGGCTAAACCCAAAGTGGACAAAATGGATGCATAAATTATGCTGTCCATGCTGTTTTGGAAGATCTTGTCTGATACCCAATCAGGGTTACTTATCAGAAGCAGCTGCATCTTTAGTAGATGTCAAACTGAATTTGAATGTTGTACCAAAAACTAGGGTAAGCATAAAAACTGTTAATCAACCAATAAAAACACAGGAAAATTATATTAATGTTTAATGTGATTTGTGATGGATATGAAGATTATAGATATTTTTGTTACTTTAAAAATGTAAAATATGTATTTGCATGCATTTTTGTAATTATTTATAGGTTGTAAAACTTGTATCAGAAACTTTCAATTATCCAAGAATAGATAGACAAAAAGCAAGAATGAAGAGAGCTATAATGGAACAATTCCCAAATGTAGGTTTACGATTCAACAGGATGGGACTTCCACCAAAGGTTATTGATAATCCAAATAATGTTGTATTATAAAAATAAGTTGCTTTCTCCCTACTTGTCCAATTCATTTCTTGTTTTAGATCGGTTCATTCCAGATATTTGTAGATGGTTACAAAGATGCAGATTACTGGATAAGAAGATTCGAGTCAGAGCCGCTTCCTAAAATGATTGCCCAAAAGTTCCAGTTGCAATTTGAGCGACTGGTAGTTTTAGACTATATCATTCGGAATACGGATCGTGGCAATGACAATTGGTTAATAAAGTATGATCAGCCAACCATCGTGTCAGGAAATAATGCCAGTAATGCCCAAGGGGATGTGGTCGATACGGCTGATTGGAACCTTGTACAGCTACCAGAGATTAGTATAGCAGCAATTGATAATGGTCTGGCTTTTCCTTACAAACATCCCGATAGTTGGAGGGCATATCCTTACCACTGGGCATGGTTGCCTCAGGCCAAGGTCCCATTTAGTAGAGAGACAAGGGAATTGGTGTTACCACTTTTATCAGATATGCACTTTGTGCAGGTGAGATTTTTTTAAACCAAATTATATAAAATTTGCAAATAACATTTCTTTCAGGATATATGTGATGATTTACATGTGTTATTTAAACAAGATAAAGGTTTTGACCGCGGTTTATTTGAGCGACAAATGTCTGTGATGAGGGGCCAAATCTTAAACCTAACTCAAGCACTAAAAGACGGGAAATCACCTGTTCAGCTAGTTCAAATGCCAGCAGTTGTTGTCGAGAAGTATGCATTATTAGTTATCAAAACTATATTTTTATATTTTCTTGATTTGAACCCTTTTAGTTGTTTTACTAATATAATGATATAAGTAGATCGTACTTCAACTATTTATTTTTTTTTTTTTTAATGCACAACCGGTTTCAGGTTATATACCCATCTTCAAGTGCTTAAATATTAATTATATATGAAAAATATTAAAAATGTCATATATTTTTAATATTTTTCATATATAATTAATATTTAAGCACCTGAAGATGTGTATATAACCCGAAACCGGTTGTGCATTAAAAAAATAAATAGTTGAAGTACGATCTACTTATATCATTATATTTTTATATGGTAATAATGGTATTTTTTTAATTAGATCTGGACAACACACGTCTCGATTTTTTAACTTCACGCAACGCTTCCAAGACAAGAGCCCCTTCTTTTCATGGTGTTAACATTTTGTGTATATATATTTTATGAGAGAATCTATGATGTATTTAATAATTTTTTATTATGTATTATGTATAAATAAGTGAAAATAGTTTTAAAAGGACCTGTTTTAAATTGTCTATTATACATACTAATAACTACTACTTATTAGTTAACTGTAACTGAACTACGAATCTTTAATATGTAGTTAATTTATTAAAAAGAATGAAATACCTAATAAAACATCAGAAGTATTGAGGATCTATTAAAGAACTGCATTTCATAATTAGTTGTTTTATTTCTCTTTCCTTAAATAAATTAATTTATCTGGTTTCAATTAAAAATTTTACTATCTATAGTTTTACTTTGCATAAAATTAATTGTTCTCATTGATTCTTCTTCCTGGAAGTGTAGATTGCTACTATTATGGCTTTTCTGTGATCCTTGTTAGGTGAAGGAATCTGCGTTTTCGTGTCTCTGATTGCCAGAGTGACTTATTGGTATCCAAATTAAGAAAATAGTAGAGCTGGATGAAGAAAGTATCTAAATAATATTTTTAATTTGAGCAATAATATGCGGGCTAGAAGTTGAAAATGTGTTAATATAAATATCTTGTAAAAGACTGCGAGTCGTAGAAAATTGTACTCTTCTTGAAATCATCTTATTAAACATATGTGGGTTGCTTCATAAGTCTGATAAAAAGGCATTAATATGACATTTTCCATTTACAACTTGGTCATAAGAACATCCACACCAGATTGAAAAGGAAATGTTCAATTGATTATTTTCATACGGCATTTATCAATATTTCAACTCTATCTGTTGGTAGCATTCCATTCTCATTTCGAGTTTTTGAGGACAGTCAAAGACACTGTTCAAGGATGAACTTTCCATTGAATTATAATCTATCGATTAATACAAGCTGCAGTCTGCTATGGATTGTTCAGATGCCAAGTGTTAGAGTTGATTTTGTATTTTTATCAATTCCTATTTACTCTAGAAGACAGTCGCTGAAAATCAGACAATTACTATGTTTAAAAAATCTAAGGGTCAATTTTACAACTGTAGTGATCCTCGATTATTTATCCTCTTTTGGGGTTGCTTTTGTTGTTCGGAATCACAGTCTTTTTATTTTCTTTATTTGGACTTAACTATTAATATAGATTTTGACTTATTTTAAATTGCTCTTTCTCACGAGCCGCGATACATGTTGAAGGCTCAGTGCTAAATTGAGAAGAGAGGACTGCTTTTGGTCGCTGGCCCTTTTTAAGTCAGCCCACACAATGGGCAGCGTACTACGTCACCGCTTTGTTGAACCTCAGGTGTGCAATTTTCCTTGGCGGTGTCAACAAAGCGGGCAAGAGGAGTAGTCGTCCCATTGTTAGTACTACATTAAATCACCCCTGTCGAAGATACCATAAAGCGAAACAAGGTGCTAAAACTAGATTGAATGGACTTTCGAGTGAAACGTGACAAGGTACCATTGAGGTGAATATCTTTAAAAGATCTCGCTTGTTAAACTTTACGGATGTACATATGTGTAATATATAGTTGGTGATTGATTGTTCTATCACTACACATTGCTATTCGGTCGACAAATTATTGTATGGGTCCTTATGGACTGTAACGGTTGAATCTGAGCATTGAACTATTATTATTACCTATTAGCTTAAATTGTAGTTTATAAAATTTGTAATTATCTAGCAAATGATTGTTGTTATTTCTAACCACTCTTCGGAGATATGCAATGGTAATACTAAAACACATTAATATTAAGTAATGTACTTTATTAAAACTAAACAATGTTCGGTCTTCATATTGTCCAATTTGCTACAAGCAATGATAAAGCTATCGAAAGAAACTATTTAATCTGTCCGAACTGTTGCCGCTCGAGGATCAGTATCTCTGTACACTATGTAATTCATCTTGTGTTTTCGATTATCTCCGTCTTTTCTGTAGTAGTTAATAACTCCAGAGACACCCAACGTTATTCCAACTAAAGCCATGAAGGAGCTTCCCATAATTTCAGGAACCTCGTGCCAACCTCTTTTCCACAAACTAATACGGGCTGCATTAGACATTTCTTACTTTAATAACTAGTTTCTTATTCAGAAAATGATTCTTGGTTCTATATAATTCTAAATAAATGTGACAACAGTCAGCTGTGTCTTGATTATACAATAACAAGGGAGCCAAGTGTAAAACAAAAAACACCCTAAAATTCTGAACTGTTTGCATCCTTGCCTTGGTGGTAAAATGTGGAAAAATCGATAGTGAGCTTTAGGATATTGTTGTTGTTGCGTTGGCTACTTTGCGCTGTCAGTTAAAAAAACTCTGTTTCTCAGGAGGAGCCTGTATTGTAGAGGTTCAAAAAGCTCACTAAAAATGTTTTCCTTATGGAAATTAATCCAGTTTACAAGTTTACTAATAGCGTTCCAAATTACTTCCATTACTGAAGGTAAAAATGCGAGTTTTTCATCATAATTTCTATTTAACTTCCGAATTCAATTCAATTTGTATTCTTGTATTTTGACAGAATTTGTGTGTCGATCTCCTATTGGTCGAAATGCGTGGCACATTTAAAAGTTCATATTACAAATACACATCTCACATTACGTTAAATTGAAATTTATCATATCTTTTTGCATTTATCAACTTATTTACAGATTTTATTTTTTAGTTTAATTTATTTTTAACAATTATCCTTTTTGTAGCTGCTAAACAAAAATATGTAACATGTGGCTCAGTGGTTAAGCTAATGAACTCCGATTACCGGGTTAGATTACATTCGCATGATGTTAAATATGGCACAGGAAGTGGGCAACAATCTGTAACTGGTACAGAGATTCAGGAGGATGTCAATAGCCACTGGATTATAAAAGCAGCTACCGGGAAAGTATGCTCTAGAGGAGAGACACTTAAATGTGGTTCTGTCATAAGATTGGAACATATAGCTACAAACAAAAACCTCCACTCGCATCAGTTTTCCAGTCCTTTGAGCGGAAACCAAGAAATCAGTTGCTATGGAGACAATGGGGAAGGCGATACTGGGGATCATTGGAGTGTTGTATGTTCTGGTAAGTTCCTTTATGTGTTATAGTTAAATTGTAATTCATTCTATGAAATTTATGTTGTGGATGACGTTATGTAGTAGTACTTCTAAATAACATTTTTATATACTCCCTCTGTCCGAATTTAAGAGTCCCATTTTAATACAAATTTATGTATAAAATGGGACTCATATTTTCGGACAGAGGTAGTATAATTTTCCTTTTGGGTATATGCTATAGGTCTATAAATAAGATTAATTCAATTTTCTTAATGTTTTCCTTATCTTTATAAACTGGCAGCTTAACATGAAATTGTGTATATTGTTAAACTAAAATAATTAATGTAGATCACAAAACACAAATAAATAGAGGAGTAAAATCTCTACTCGGACAAAATTTTGCTATTTACCGAGTTATTATTATTGAAGAAAGATCTACACCAGTTGTAGAGTGAATACCTACTGGAAAGTAAAATTGAGTTCTAAAGTAACTTTCATTACATCAAATAGGGCAAGCATGAATACTGTTTTAAGTTGAAATGAAATTGTTTTAAAAAAATTCATAGAAGCCAAATGGAATTTTGTTTAATATTCTGGTTTCTTTTGGATACCCCCTTATATCAATAACTTTTCAGTTTGGCTTAAGTTTAACACAAATTTATTTTTTACTGGCAAATGATATACACAAAAACAGATTTAGGCATTTTTTAATTAACTACTTTTTAAAATGCAATGCTGAGAAGTGTACCTATGTCATATGCTTCTAACTGGTGCCACCTGTATTGTTTTTAATATTATCACATATCAAGTTAGTATTTAAACAAATACTAATTTTCTTACCGGATCAGGCAGTATTTACTTTAAAGGGTTGATTATTATTATCAATCCTTTAATAGTAAACATATACAGCGTGGTCCACCTAAGACGACCCACTCAAATTACAGCGTTATTAACAAAGTTTGAACAATAAAATTTGCAAGATTTACTCAGCACCTAAAGAGCTCCAAAAACACTAATAGTGTTTTGTTCTGCTTTCAATAGTTTTTGCGCAAACGCACTTGGATCCATAAAAGTGATGATGAAGATGAAATTTTGTTTACATATTTTAAATCGACAAGTAATTCTGCATACAACCGTATAAAAAATTCTGCAAAAAAGTGGCGGATGGACGAAAAACATTTATTTATTGTTACAGCTTTGTTTACAAAGTTAGGGCAATGAAATTTCCAAAAATTAATACTGCACATAAAGGGCTTAAAATCATTCCTATAACTTTTTACTCTATGAAATTTCGTTACTGTGCAAGGGCAAATAACTTTTAAAAATACATAGATTTCAAGGTGTCTTTATTACTAGCTGTGTTCGATGCTCTGTCCCAGGTTGCTCTAGGACGCCCTATTTTACACTTTTCTGTTCTGATAACAGATCAAAGTAGTGTTCTGTATTCGATGAGGTCATTTCACTAGAACTAGTGCACCCTAGATTACTCTGATTATGCTCCAGGTTGAAAGCAGGAGTAAAGTGAGTGCAGAACAGAGTGGGGGTTTCGCACGTATTCTAAACGCAACAACATAACCAAAAGTCATTGGCATAACCTGAAAATTTGTTATTGTATTGCATGAACACGTTCGATGGAACTTCCTTCTCTGCCCTACTCTGCTCTGCCCTTCTCTGCTCTGCTCTACTCTG
Source organism: Quadriops clusia (assembly GCA_033557875.1). Classification (NCBI taxonomy): domain Eukaryota; kingdom Metazoa; phylum Arthropoda; class Insecta; order Coleoptera; family Hydrophilidae; genus Quadriops; species Quadriops clusia. Next base: position 13,846 of record JAWQRP010000042.1, on the reverse strand, counting down.
CCCCCTATTTCATCGAACACAGCTACTAATTCGAATCTCCAGAATGATTATGCGTACAACGATACCAATATTGCAGCAAAAAATCTTGATTTGTTCATTTTATTTTTTTATGGACTATGTCCACTTCATGGTCATGCACGCATCTCTACACTTGCTTTGTATTCAGTTGCTCATGGCAGTGGATTTACCGTTGAGATATTTACTCATTTGTTACCTAAAACTGACAAATACTTGTTATCACCATGGTTCAGTTGTTAAGGTGTTGGCGTTTGGTGCAAGAGATTCATCGTTCGAACGTCAATAAGATTGCGATTTTTTTATTGGGAAAAAATGATAGCTGTTTCATCTTCTGCGAATGATGTAGAACCTTGAAATCTATGTATTTTTAAAAGTTAGAATTAATTTTTGGAAATTTTGTTGCCCTAACTTGGTAAACAAAGCCGTAACAATAAATAAATATTTTTCGTCCATCCGACACTTTTATTTTACACAATTGTATGCAAAATTACTTGTCGATTTAAAATATGTAAAAAAAAATGTCATCATCATCACTTTTATGGGTTCAAGTACGCTTGCACACAAACTATGCAAGGCAGAACAAAACACTACTAGTGTTTTTTGTAGCTCTTTAGGTGCTGAGTAAATCCTGCAAGTTTTCCTGTTCTAACTTTGTTAATAACGCTATAATTTAAGTGGGCCGCTTTAGCTGGACCATCCTGTATTTACATAAATTTATTAACTCATTATTTAGCAGCAAATTTTGTGTTTTAATTGAGTAGAGATATTTTTGTTGCATGTTTTTAAAATGTCACACATATAAAAATAAAAACAAAAGTTGAGTTTCAAGTTGTAGTTGCTATTAATTTACAAAATTTTAGGTGAATTTTGGACTAGAGACGAGAGCGTAATGCTAAAACATGTTGACACAGATCAATACCTTGCAGCATCAGGTCGCACCTTCGGCAGGCCCATCAACGGGCAAATGGAAATCGTTGGACTTCGTTCTTCTTCTGGATCTGTTCATTGGCAAACGATGGAAGGAGTTTTCCTCCATGCACCTGATATAACCGAGAAGCACATGCACACAGTACACACAGAGTTGTAATGAATTTGAACTTAGTGAACAATTTTCTTTTTCCAAAGTGTGATCAATAACTTTATTTATATTCTTTTGTACATTTGTATATTTGACTGATGAAATAAAGGTAGGTATAAGAAATTCTTTTGTTATGGTCTACCAAAGAATCATTAAATATTACTTTATAAACATTTAGGAAAATTTATTGAAACAATCGCTGTTATTTTCAAACATTTATTAAAAAAAATTAACAAATATTTAATAATAAATTTTTATCTGCGTATTGCTATTTGGATGGCATTAAAAACTCACATTGGACAGCAAACCCCTCCATATCTATAACATCAAAAAAACAATACAGAAAGTTTTATAAATAGTTGTTTAATGCATACACTGCTGCGATTAGTTAAACCAGAGTAACCCTCATAGCTATTCCGTAGCTACAATAGTACATTAAATGCAAATGTAAATCATCTGTGGCAGCAACTTCAGGTAAATGATGCTGCAGTGGAGTTATGTATAAAGCAAGATGATGTTTAACCTTTTAAGTACTAAATGCAATTCTGATATTAATTTCCCTAGACCACATTTTGTTGCCTATTTGTCGACACAAACTAACAAGGAGTGATGATTTGGGTAACTACCTTATAACTAATCGCAGCAATATAAAGGAAATGCAACTCACTCTAAAAGAGAACAGAAATATTTCGTTGAATAAATATGGACATCAGTAAGTAGAACATGCACTTTCTGGCAATTATGTAATAGTGCACAATGACCTGTTGAATTGTTTGGAGTATTCGCACATGTTGCACTTTCATCCACCAAGGCATTCCAGCCTAACTTGTAACTTCCTGCGATAAAAAAAAGGCTTGATTAATCGTTTAATGTTGTGTCCGAATATAATTTACCTTGGGGTAACACCATAGTGTCGTTGCTTTCGGTGTAAATGTTGGACAACCAGGGCAAATTGCTCATCAAATCAGCTAACTTGTTGGATGTTGTATTATCCTGAATACCCAAGTCAAAAGATTCGGGAGATCCCATTATGAAATGTGAATCAACAGAGTCGTAACTCAGGTCTGAGTCAAAGGCAGGTTCAAATGAAGCACTTATAGGCACCATGGGTAATTGATACATTCTTAAGGGATAATCCTCTACTACAATAAAATAAAATAACATAGTACTCAAATACTCTTTAATTAACGGGCAGGTATAATAATTAAAACAAGGATATCCTTGTTAAAAAAATATATTTGGTTTAAAAAATTTATATTAAGAAACTATAATATATGAAGGTAATACAAAAATAGTCAGTCTCTTTAAGATGTTTGTTTGAGTATTATAAGGAGCAGCAGATTCCTCCATACAAACTGGAAATTAGAAATGAATAAGGACAAAAATATCAAATCATATTGCATATTCGACAATTGTTAAGCTACTTACCTTTCTATGGAACAAAAATGATGAATGAAAATGTCAGCACTACTGAGTACATTGTGAATCTTTTGGCAGTTTTGCAGTAGTGTACAATGACCGGTAGCATTTTTTGGGGCATTATTGCATGTATGACTTTCATTAACTGATGCATTAAAACCTAAGTTGTAAAAACCCTGAGGTATCCGAATAGTGCCGCTGGTTTCTTCATAAATACTCCTCAACCAAGGGAGCACAGTTAAAAGCTGGTCAAGAGTACTAATGGCACTGATTTCTTCTGGTTCTGCAATTTCGAGGAATGATAGATCAGCATTTTCCATCTGCAAAGATGGCATTAATAATTGTGGCTGGACATCATAATCTAGGCTGTGGTGGAAGCCAAATGAACTCGATGAATAACTTGCTGCTCCTCCTCCAAGTATTTTATCTGTTAGAGATGTATCGTAATAATCTTAAACAAAAACGAATTATTTATAATAGAAAATGGGAGTGTCTGTAAATAATGAAACAACAAATATTAAAAACTTTTTAGAAACAATTAAAATAAAACACATTTATGAAACAAAATATATTATTAGAAAAATTCCAAGTTATCTTAAGTAACTATGCAAATGTGGTAGCAATAGTGTAAATATTTGTTATTACGAACAGATAGGTACTACTTTTTTAAATGATGTTCTATTTATGAGAATAGTAATAGATTTTAGAGTGGACAGCAAACACCTCCATACCTGAAAACATCAAAATAAACACATTAAGATAATTGTTTATTAAGACCTGCCATACAAAACTTACTCTTCAATGGAACAGAAATGTTGAATGTACACATCAAAACTTGTAAGCAAATCATGAATCTTTCTGCAATTTTGTAAAAGCTTACAATACCCTGATGAGTTATTGGGTGCATTTGAACAAGTGCTTGTTTCATTGACCGATGCATCAATTCCTAGATTATACGACCCTAAAACAAATGTGTAAAATACTAGTTTCCTTTTTCACCCAATGTAACTTACCAGTGGGTAAACGAATATTGCCAGTTGTTTCATCATAAATATTAGCTAACCAAGGCAATGTAGTTAAAAGAGGTAGTGATGTAGTTGTTTCCTCCTCCTCGTCCTCTTCAGTAAATATAGAAAATTGCTGCTCAGGTTCTGATAAGGAAGTACGAATATCTATGATACCACTATCTTGGACTACAGCAATTTTCCTGAGTTGAATACGAGAAACTCCAGCACTCCATCTGTGAGATGTCTGATATTCATCTTGAAAAATTATGATATTAAAATGAAATATAATACTACTATTAAACAAAAAATATGACAATTAATTTGCTTGTAACTAAATGTTATAAAAAAATACTCCCAATAATGCAAAACCACATTTATATATAGGTATAAGGTTATTGTCATTCTAAGTTTACATTTATACTCATTAGAAAGTGTATAATGCAAATGGGAAATTAACCGTTAAAACCAAGTGCTAAAAGACAGGTAGCAAATTCCAGTATAACTAAAATAAAACAAACAACATAATTAAAAATGGAAAAGTGATGTTTTTAAGTTATACTACATGATATACTTTTTAATTTACATATTACATAATATACTTACGATTGTTCAATATTATAATAGAGTTTAAAGTGTGTCTTATGATGTGTCAAATTGATATATATCTTGGCAAATAAAGTATAATAGTTTTCAGAGTAACGGATATTAGAACATGATTTATTAGGTTAGTGTTGATACATTTAGTATTTATTTTTGCGCTGTTTAAAATTGTTATTATTTAATAATATTAGTAGAGTTAGTATGTTTCATATTATGTATACTAACCTGCACATCTAGTGCATATTTTATATTTTTACAAAGTTTTTAAAACGTCACTTTTTAAAAGTACATATGTAGGTACTTATGTAAAGAAGTACTCATATATACATATACTGCATTAGGTATGAATTACATTTAAAAACAAAATCAGAATTATAAAGAAGTTACTATATTTGTACCACATTGTCATTGTCATTGTTTCAAATAAAAAAAAATATATTTCGATCTATTAATATACAAATAGAATGGTTTTAATTTTTTTTGTGAATCACAGGTTTTAAATAAAACATTATACCGGACAGCAGACACCAGCATAACTGAAAAGAAATGAGATATTAATTAGAAAATTTTACAGACAATGATAAAAATACAAAGAATTTTATTTTTGTAAAATTTTACTTTGGTATTATTTTATAGATTCTTTGGGTACTTACTTGCCAATGGCACAAAAATATTGTGAGTATGCCTGAGCATCTGAGAGAACAATATGTACTTTCTGACAGTTTTGAATTAAAGTGCAATGTCCTGTTGTGGCATTTGGCGCATTTGTACAACTTGTGTTTTCATCCACATTGTCGTTTATACCCAATTTATATGTACCTAAAAACAAATTTCGTTCTTATACACATCACCTTTTTTAATATACTTAATCTGTTGTATTAATCATAATTTAATACCTTCGGGAAGGGCAATGGTATCATCACTCTCTTGATAAATATTTGACAACCATGGTAAAATATTGAATAACTGTTGCAATTTGGGGTGCAATGGCCTAACAGTTGTTGTTGACCTCCAAGGATTTGTTGAGGTAGTGTAAATAGGCATAGGCGGTAAATTCATAAGTGGACGTTGATAATTATTGAATGAACTGCTAATTGATGCGCTCTGTGCATGCATTGTGTACATAGGTCGAGCTGCATAACTAGGAGGTGCCGCTGCAAATCCTGCACCAAAACCTGGTGGGCCTGGCATTCCAACCGACTGATACACAGGGTAATTCGCCATCAAGGGAGAAAAATTTCTGTCGATGCCTACAACATTAAAAGTAAATTTTACAAATTACACCATGTGTATATCATTTTAGACCAAATTTGGTTTTAACAATAAAATGATGTGGTTTTAAATAAAGCAGCTAGCATTTTTCACAAATGTTAATACAAGTCATCCTTCCAATAGGCATACTTAAGCGGTTTATTAAAATCAATAATACATTATAATTTTATTTAGAAATTTAAGCATGCTTATTAACCATCTCTCTGTATATTCAAACTAAAATAACCGATTGATAGTTTTTAACAAAGAAATTATATCGACTGGACTGTAAAAACTTGAATATACTCACCCCAAAATATTGCTTATACACTATCCACATTAGCCACCACATAAGAATGACACATCTTGCGAGTTTTAGGGAATAATAATACTCGTCCCAGTACGACAATTTAATAATTGACTAATAATATATAACATAAGTCTTTATGTGCAAAAATAATGTAAATCAAACAAACTCCTTGCCCAAACAAGAAACGGCTCGAAAGTAACAACAAATTATATATTATTAAAGTATAATGACAAAAACAATCACATTGTGTGCACATTTAATAAATTGTGAACTAAACAGAAGTAACTCAGAAATAAAATTCCCTCATTGTCCAAAAAAGGGATATTACGAATGTAATAATGTTCAAATGAAAGTAAGAAATAGTCTTCGAACTTTGACACTTTATATTCACGGAACTTTCTGTAACATTTGTTTTTGAACATCCCGAATTAACATTTTCTATATCAGTACTATTTTTAACAGACAAAATTGTGGAATCGTTTATTTGTTTGGGCAGGAAAACTATAGACTTAGCTTTACTCCTGCCCCGAGCTTTACCTTTTCTTCTACGACCTATAAATAGATTTAAAAAATTAATTTTTGTTCTGGAACAACCTCACAATGCTCAAATGCCATTAACAATCTAAAGAACCATCAATGTCAGCACTAGTAGCTTGTAAAAAGAATCATGCATATTTGTAAATTTTATTCGAAAATCACTTAAGAGAATGCCTCGATTTTATACTATTTTTTTACTTATTAAGTTGTGATGCAAACTTTCTAGTAATATACATTAATTAATTATGTTATTCTTATTTAAGAGCCTAAAAATCCAAATGCAGTTTATTATTACGCCAATGTAACCTGACCAAACTGTAGATCCAGAATTTACTGCATTATTCCCATTTTGTACCTTATTCAAAAATATGTCTTTTAGTGAAGGAATTTTCTTGCCAAAATTCAAATACGCATCATATCCTATAAAAAAAAAATTCATTCGAGAAGCTTCAGCTTATAAAGCTTGTCGCAATAAGTAAAGTGCAAACGTGTGCAACTTAAAAAAAAACCAATTTATCCTAAAAACTACCAATAATTAACAAATGCGATAAAATGCTTTGCATGCTTATTCTAGCTTTGTTAAGCTGAAAACTCATGTGCTTAAAATACATCGAATGCGTGCATTTTTGCGAAATAAATTACACAGTAGAGCGGCAATTATCCGAACTAATTAAGAGCAAGGGCAGTTCGGAAAACAAATTTTCCGGATAATACGAACATAAAATTTTATAAATCATACTTTTATAAATGAGGTGCTTATTTATATACAAGTGCATATTATATTGCAATTTAATGGTAATTCATTGTAAAGGATGTGTTCAAAAAGTGTCGTTCCGGTTAATCGACGTCCGGATAGTCGACGCTCTACTATAAATTATTATAAAAATAATAAAAAAGCCTTACCTTGCTTTTTGTCAGCTGCTTCAGTATCTACAGCTTTTTCAGTTTCATTTGGCTTCACTACAACCAAAGACGTCAATGGAGTTACAAAGGAATATTTCAGAGCTAGGTCTAAAGCTTTCTTCTCATTCTCGGTTTTGTTTTTAGCTGTTTCTTTTTCTTCCAAAAGTTGCTGGATAGTTAAGTATGCCCACAATCTTTCCATGTCTCCAATTGGATGTTCCACTCGCGGTACAAAATCTATTGGACCTGCTACACCCCAAGCACTTACTTTTGGTAAATGGTCTTTTGCAAAGGTATCATGCAATGTTGGGTCTAAAATTTACAATAAAAGTCAAATAATGAACATATGGAATACTCCTAAACTTAAGAAAAAAAGAAAAACTCTCTTACTGAATGTGCCACAAATAACGATTTCACCTCCACGGAAATAATTGGGGAAGCTTGTTTTGGTTATTTTTGTAGCGTCGTCAGCATATTTGAAAGTTACATTACTCAACAGGGGTGAAGAAATTTCTTTGTAGAAGTCTTGCAGCTGAAGGGAAGCATCGGCAGCTTCATAAATATGTCTTGCGAAACCATCATTACGTAATGAAATTTTTTGTAAGAACTTTCTGTCAGCCCCATCTCCGAAGGACAAGCTGAAGATTGGAACATGATGATTCAATTCTGATATTTTGGCTATGATTGTGTCAGGGTTGCTTATACCAACAGTTGGATCACCGTCTGTCAGAAACATGATCAAGGGTTGACGCTTAGTTTCGCTACCTTTTTGCTGTTGAACTTTGGTTAAGTGAATTCCGACTTTAAGGGCTTCATAAATGTTGGTGCCTCCTTCTGCATTAAACGTATTCACAACTTTATCTGCTTTTTTAATAGTGTCGGGATCAGCAGGGAAGGCATCTGGGAAACGAATATCCTACAAAAGGAACTTTTTTTAGTAAGAGTAAAATATTACTAAACACAATAATGCTATCGAATAATGATTATATACTTACATCTACAGGATGGTCTTGACTACTATCATAAATATTATCGGTCTTGGGGAATTTAACATTCTCGGATTGTTGATTTACATTCCAAACAGTGACTTCTGAGTTGAATTCTACCAAATTGAACACATCTTCTGGCTTAAGTTCTTTCAGAATACTTGTCATGGCTTGCTTGAGTTGATCGATTCTTTGCCCCCACATGCTTCCACTAGTATCCAATATGAAAACGATATGTTTTGGCAAAGGTTTGATCTCCGAAGGAGCGAAGAAATGGACAAAATATCCATCCTTAACAAGAACTTCACCACCATCCTTCTGCCTTTCAACGTCATATTGGACAACAAATTGCCCGGATAATCCTTCGTCTTCCTTTGTTCCCAAAACTTGAGCGTATTCTTTTTGTTTCTCGATGGTAGGACTGAATTTAACTCTAGCTGATTTAGAATTAATGTGTTCAATAGTTGCTCTAGAATCAAGGTCTCCTTTAGTTTCACGAACGTCATTTCCAGAACGCAACTGAGGAGTTTTTACATCCTTCAAAGGTTGGGTTTCGTTTATCAATACTTCCACGTTTAAATTCGGGACGGGCTGCTTAGGGTGAATGTTTATGACCAAATCGTAATGTTGCTTCCTCTTGAGCAGTTCTTCATAGGTCAAGTAGAAAACAGCTTTGGATTGAGGTTCAATGTTGACGGAAACCGTGAAACGGTTTGAATCTCTTGCGTTAGCCGCTACGTGTGCAGCACCAATTCCGCTAGCAACAGCTTGATCGTAAGTTTTCTTAGCTTCCTCTTTCTCCTTGACATAAGCCGTGTAATTCTTTCCCCCGACTTCCATGATGAAGCCGGTAATGTAAGCAGAATCCGGCAACACAACGGAAAATGTTGCTTCTTGTGCGCTGAGACCCAAATTTTTTACTTTACTAGTTATTACAGTTTGGGCAAATCGATTCGAGACGTTTGAGAAAACGTTCATTTCATATATTTTTGGAATTTTTGGTGCATCATCACCTCCTGTCTGTAATTAGAGAGAAATCGTTAGAGTAAAACCAATTATAAGGGAATTAGCGGAACTGCAGTTGTTAATAAATTGTTGTTTACGTACATAGATTACGTTCCTTTATCAATCATGTAAATATAAATCTAATTGTGTGTATGTAATTTAGTTTTAAGTTCATTTTTCTGTGTGGTAATTTAAAAATTTAACAAGAATTGCTTAATTGATTAAAATTAGTACATTAGGTATCACTAGAGTATGTAATTGAGGTAAAAGAAAAAAATATAAATGTAATTATTATTTTTTTATATATGAATAAGATAATGAAATATATACTCTTTCTTGATCAAAATTCTCAGAATAAACAAACAATTTCTATTGAAATTGATTTATAATTGGTCACTTTGTAATCTACACAGATTTAATCATAATTTTTTGCTAAATTGTTCATTTAAATGGATTAAAAGAACTTCTAGCAATTAAAACTCTATTATGAAGTTAGCAAATTTAAGGCAGCTCGTGCCATTGTTGTAATGTAATTTAAACATACTATTTTAAACAAGACTTAATTGCCATAATTTGAATTCAGAATTTTAGACCTATATCCTTTCATTAACTTACCGGCTTACTTTCATCAGCGTTTGTTGATGAGGAAGGAGTTGTTGAGGACACCACGAAGGCGGCGTCTTTATTTTGGGGAAAAGTGAACACTTCCGACGCGAATACGACGCATAATAGCCATATCCGCAACATGTTGGTCTCTCTAACGAAAAAGTACCTGCAATGAATTAACTATTGTGAGTGTTGGGGGCAGCAATGTTGTACACAAGTAAGCAAGAGCTACGACAAAAACAATCAATTAAAGCGAACATGAATAATGTGCCATTTATTGCTCTTGCAAATGTTGCGGTGAAGCAATAATTGAAGCAAAGTGAACATCATATAACCTTCACCTTGCGCGAAATTCGCGTCGATAAACTGGCTAAGAATAGAGTAATGTTTATGTACATTTTAGATTTTATATAATAACTGAATGATGCTTTTAAGGCTTAGTACTTTGAAATAATTGTAATTTTAATTTTACAGGTTTAAGTTGGAAAGTTATTCATTAAATTGCGCATGATTTAAATAGGAAAGGTTATTAAAAAAATTCAAATTATTTACTTCAATAATTATTTTTAAATATTTTTAGTTTGCCTATATGTATGTGAAAGTACTTCAAATATAACAATTAATCTTATTATTGTAGACTTTGCTTGGCCAGGGTTATCTTCATAACAAAACCGATAAAATTATATACCTAATTACATAATTTTGTCATATGCAAGATGTAGATTAAAACAAGTAATTATACTGTTAAATAACTGATTGTGAGCACATTCAACACAGAAACTAAATATATATATAAACATTAATTACTATTTTAACGGACAGGATAAAAAATGTATATAAAGTGAAACGCAACAAAAAATACAATTAAAAAAGGATTTTCCTGCACTTAACAGTACAGTGATTGTTGAGTTTTATTGTTATATGATTCCGAAGGTAGTTCGCAATTGAGAAAGATTTGCATTTGTTGACAATGTCAACACTTATTGTTTTTATGAAAGGACATCCTGATTTAATCGGTCTTATTGTTAGTTTATTTTGGTACTTACCGCCAACAAACAAATAGTACATACACACTACTGCACACGAAAGACTAAGGCTTGGACAGAGCTGTTGCCACCGCCCGATGCTTCTTCTGCTTTTATAAAACCTTCAAATCCAGTATTTTATTTGCACTCCCACCACAAATTTTGCACAGGGGTCATCGCAAGTGTTAATAGTACGTTTACGATTCTGGATATCCCGCACCAGAAGGCGGCCACTGAATAAATTGTTATTGACACACAACACGTTGTTTGCTGCTTTTTCTTATACCGTACGAGTACTCTGTTGCTGTTCATATGGGAATTCCCAACCAGATGAGCTTCACCGAAATGTACCTAATACGCAGATTATATGGTCAACTATGACGTCAATGCTATAATATGGTTTTCTTAAGTTTTCAAGAATAAACCTTAGCCAGAAACGGTATTTCTCTAGTATATCTTATCTTTCGTTTCTTCGCAATGATTCGCCTTGAAACTACCTTGTTCAATAGTTGATCCCATTGCTATGTAAATAATTTCGTAGAATATACTAATTAATAAATACACGCGATTTCGCACAAATATGTTCATTCATCTCAGTTGTTTGTTGTTTTTCTAAATTTAATAAACAAGGCGGCTCTATTAACATCAAAGAACCTCGTCTCGAAATCAAAAACGCCTTCAACGAATAACAACAAAAATAATTAACTGCGATAATCCTTCAAAAAACGCCTGTAAAATACGCAATTTGCAGTAGTTAAATACAGATTGATCTATTCACAACTGGCTAGGGGGTGGAGACACAATTGTATAGGTTTTAAGGTGGTCGTTCGTCAATGGCTGACACTACAAAGCCCCTCGACAGGGGGTATCATAAATCTTGAGGCACAAATATAAAACATGCACGTAAGGGATAAAAAACCTGTCCCGCAAGATTTCTGATACCCTCAGTCGAGGGGCTTTGTAGTCTCGGCCATTGACGAACGACCACCTTAAACCCTATAGAATTGTGTCTCCACCCCCTGGCCAGTTGTGAATAGATCAATCTGTACTTTACGTGGAAGATATTTGACAAGCAAAAATTCTCCCATTTTTAATAATTGATACTGGATGGACCAAACTTCTCTGCAAATTCTGGCCGAGCGGCAAGGCTATACTCGCTTGCACAACAAAGGAGGCACCGCACATGTTGTCTTCAACGGAGAACTTGTCTTGCAAGCGATTATAGCCTTACCGCTCGACCAAAATTTGCAGAGAGATTTGGTCCATCCTGTACAAATTCAACACATCTAGCATCTTAGCATCAAATACAAGTTTGTAGTAAAATGTACCAGTGCAGTGCTTGGAAATCATACACAAGAGAATGTCCATTATGAACCTAATGTTCAACAAATATCAGCGTTACTAATTCAAATATGTATTGCAAATTACATTACAATAAATATTATTAAATTAGTAAATGATATGAGGTGTTCCTCGGCAAAAGTGCCTATATCCATTTGAAAAATAAATGAAGATATGACGTTTTCCTATATACAGGATGATCTTTTTTCAAGTTGCCAGTGGGTGGAGGCTCAATTCTCACGGTCACCAACTCAATTGGCACATACTAGAAGACGGGTGATCGCGTTGGCGACCCTGAGAAGTGTGTCTCCACCCTCTGGCAACTCGAAAAAAGATCATCCTGTATATCCACAGCGTAGGGATGTATCTTCATTTATTTTGCAAATGGATGTTGGCACTTTTGCCGCGGAACGCCTCATATATAAGATTATTCTGTGTATAGTAATAATACAAATACAATATAAATATAATTAATAAATTTATTAATTTTCAGTTTTAAAATTTAAATAAAATGCTCTTTCTTAAAACTGCTTTGTGATTGGTGAAATGGCACACCGTTGAAGAGTGCACCCAACAGGATCGTACTATATAGCGTGACGTTTGTGGAGCCCCTAGTTCGAAATGAGCGGAAGCAGGACTTACGGAAACATTCCGAAACCGAAAATGGCGGGAGATTCAAATCAACCCGAAGTTTTAATTGGCAAAAATAACCTGTGATCGTCTAGTATTGGTAGAACCCTTTCCAAGTCATTTTCATAGCATCCCGAAATTCGTAGGCAAATGTCACGTCAACGAAAAGCATAGCCATTAAGGTGAGAGCTGTTATTGAGAATAAAACACAGGGAAAATTGGAGGAAGAATGAATTCAAAAGGAAGGTCACGTCGTTTGTGCGTCGGTGTGTGTATGTGATTTCAGGCAAGGCGGTCATAACTCTTCGTTGAGAAATTTTATTACTGATTTTCCAAATTTATCGTAATCGATAATTAAAGATTCTAAAAATAACATCAAGAGGTCAAGAAAAATATTAATGTATTTTGAAGTATTATATTTTATGCATTTTATTGTTTATGCGTGCACTATCCATCTACCTATTGCAGTTAACAATTTTTTAGTTTTTATGTAAACATATAAAAAGAAAATATCTTTAATGGATATGTAGAAAACGTTAGAATGTAAGTAATTAATTCCCAAATATTAATTTTATATAATTTAATATAATTTATTTAATTATCTTTAATTCTTAAGCAATTGCTAGAAATATAACATTTTCGAAAGTAATTAAAAGAACAACTATTTTTACATAATTATGCCCTAGTTCCATTTTCTTTTTGTTGTATTCAACAAAATAAAATAAAACTAGTTACAAAGAGAAAAAATCACTTTCTACCTACCGTAATTCGAACTCGCAACCCTTGAGTATTACAAACACTGTTCAAAGCGTCTAGTCGTTGGCCCAATCGACTAGCTCATTTCACATTCGTTGACTACGCAATACATGCTAACGCATCATAACCTATAGTGGCAGGTTTAATAAACACTGAACGTGTTAACGAATTATAAATGCAAAGAAAAACCTATTGAATTTTCTGAAAATATAATGCAATGTAGTAGCGATAATAATTTCTCCGACTATCCGAAAGAAGAAGCATCATTGCATTAGATCACAGATAAACAGATAGCTGACCTAAATGCAGAATACAGCGGAAAGAATTTACATTGCGGGCGACCCCGTAGCGGTTTAGTTGGGACCCAGCCGACA
>JAWQRP010000041.1:0-49976 GCA_033557875.1 Quadriops clusia | reverse complement strand
ATTAATGACAACAAGAGCCTGAAGAAGCTAGATGTACAACTAGTGAAATCAGTAGCTTTTTAAATAAATTCAGTCAAGAAAGCACCTGGAGTTTTGCTTCTCCAACCCACTTTATCTCTTACATTTCATTCATATTCATTTTTAATTTTGACAAAGACGACAATGAGTTATTCCTTAATCCAATAAAGAAATGAATTAAAATTTCCCTTTATTGAATTCAATAGAAATAAATTGATTTAATTTTTAAACCAGGTTACGATGTTACAATATATAAAATTTAATTTTTTTGCTTTACCTTATTTTATGTTGTTTCTATTTGTGACAGTTTGACATAACATTCATTCATAATATTTTAGTGATTCATTGCAAGGCTTGTAAAGAAGCACAAAGGCCGAAAAAAAAATAAAAATAGCGATAAAATAAGATGAACGTAAAGAATAAATTTTAATTTTATCCTGTTAAAAATAAATTAATTTAAAAAAGAACAACTACATGATATCTAACAAACTAACAAAAATCGATAAAAATAAAAAATTACCATTTAAAAATGTTTTTGGTGCGCTAAATTTCAAAATAGTTTTTGTTTGTTATTTTTTTATAACGCATTACATATAACACATTCTCAATGTTGAACAAGATAACAAGAATTTGATACTAATTGGTTGGACTTCTACTATAGTTTATGTCAAATGTATCTGAACAGAAATGCCTCTCAACTTACTTTTTTCTCCAGTATGAGTAATTTTATGTCGGGCCAAATCTTCATTCCTGAAGAACGTTTTGGGGCATTCGTCGCACTCGAGGGGCTTTTCCCCTTCATGTACGAACTTGATGTGGGTTGTCAATCTGACCAGTCTGGTAAAGGCCCTATTGCAATGAGGACAAGTGAGTGCATTTTCACCTGTGTGATGGAAAATATGAGCGCGTAGTTGCCAGGCTTGAATGAACGATTTGCCGCAGAATTGACAATTGTATGGTTTCGTGTCGCTGTGAGTCTTCACATGACGGTTGAGTGTTTCTTTGGCTGCAAAACGTCGGTGACACTGTAAAATGGAAATAAGTATTAATGTGTTTGTAAAATGCCTATGCAGTTTATGAGCATTATTACTTACTTTTGAACATTCGTATGGTTTCTCTCCAGTATGACATCTACGATGTTTCGTCATTGCTCCAGAAGTAGGAAAACGTTTCTCACAAATGTCACAAGCATACGGCCTTTCACCTAAGAATTTAAAAAGAATAAATTATTAATAATTCAAGTTGTGTGAAAAAGTAACACCCTTACCAGTGTGTGTCCTCATGTGGACCGATAGCAAAGTAGTGCCATTGAAGCTCTTGTTGCAAAAAGTGCACTCCAACATATTTTTCTTCTTAGGCTGGCCAGCATGTTGTCTTAAATGTTCCCGAAGGTTGTCTTTCCGGTTGTAGACCTTACCGCAGACCTGGCAAGTAAAGGTCGGCCTCTCGCCTCCATCACATCCGATTTGAGTGACATGTCGATCTAAATGGAACTTCCGGACGAACCGCCTGTTGCAATTGTCGCATTTGTACGGCTTGTCAGCACTGTGCGTGGTAATGTGCTGGATGAGGTTCTCTTTGGTTGTAAAAACATCCAAACATTCGCAGCACTTATAAATACCGTCTTGTGGATGTTCTATGCAGCGGTGCCGGTCCAGGCTTGGTTTGAACACGAAGACGAAGTCACAGCTGTCGCATTTTACATCACCGAACTGGAAGGAATAACAAAGTGACATTGTATTGTACATTAATATTATTAGGAAATTATTTAAGTTTGTTAAATTTCAATAAACAACGATAAAAGGTAATTTTATTTAAAATAATACCAAAGTTTGGTAATACCTTGTGTGCTGTTTCAGGTGGTTCGCCGCAGCAAGCGCAGATTTCGAACGTTAGCTGGTCATCTTTACTCTCTTCTTTGGTGTGGCAGGTCGCTACGTGCCGGACCAATCCCTATGGAATATATAAGGTAAGTGCACAGAAACAACACTGATGCTTAAAAATAACACTAATGCTTAAAAATAACACTGATGCTTAAAAATAACACTAATGCTTAAAAATAACACTAATGCTTAAAAATAACGCTAATGCTTAAAAATAATGCTAATCCTTGAAATCGGAGGAACTTACGGCATTTGTTTTAAATGAGCGCTCGCAACTGGCGCATTTGAATATCTGCATCTTAGAATCAGGGTCGTCAACATCTTCCGCATTTTCTTCGGTTTCATCTTCTTCCATTTCCTCGTCATCATCACCCAGCATACTGTCGTGAATGCTAGCTAATTCGGCTTCTTCTCCGTCGCCTCGCTTAACCTGGACTTCACGTACAACTTGATGTTCGTCCACTATGTCACTTTCTTCCACCATTTCGTATTCCTCGACTATATACTCTCCTGAGTATTGACTGTAAGATGAGTTATTTATTAATATTATTTTTAATTTATTAATTATTAATATGAAAAATATATTGTTGTTATAAAAGTATATTACATATTGTTCTTTACATATTTTGAGTTTTGTTAGATCTTAATTTTAAATTATAATATAAATTTCGTTATATTTTAAATTACATTTTTCATTCGATGTTTCGTTTATGCTTTCTAGGCTTCAGGAATTACAACTAATCAAAAGTGTAATAATAAACTCTGCCGTGTGTTCGAGTGGCGAGTAACTAATAAATTTTTACCTATAAATCTTAATAAAACATAATCATATATTTTACAAATAGCTTTTAATAAGGTTAATTATTTAGCAATCATTTGTGTTCTTTTTTTATTATTTTATTTATAAGAGTATATCAAGTTAGTGCAGATTAAAAAAAGACAATGACAAAATAAGATTAAAGGAAGACAATGACAAAATAATTCATCTTATTGAAAAGTATTTGTAAATATATGTTTGTGTTGATTCTATTAAGATTTGTATGTAAAAATTTATTAGTTATGATGATTTGTAATTCCTGAAGAAGCCTAGAAAGCATAGGCGAAACGCCGAATGAAGAATATAATTCAATGTACAAAGAGGATTTTACTTTAATTTAAAATCCAGATTAAAAAAAACAAGAGGGTCAAGATTGGAACAATGAAGAAAAAAGTATTGTAATATGATAGAAGCATGTCATGTGATAGAAGTATATCATGTGATAGAAGTATGTCATGTGATAGAAGTATGTCATGTGATAGAAGTGGAAGTGGTGATATTAATTTTTATAAAAATACCTATTGTCATCCTCGAGAGTAATTTCATGAACTTCATTGTCTTGCACGGCAAAAGCGGTATTAATTTTTAAGTTCCCATCAGTGTTGGCTGCGTAAGACAAGTTGCTCAGTACATGTTCAGCATTTGTGTCTGGATCGATACGAACAATATTCAAAATGGTAGTCTGCGGTTCGTGTTCGCTTTCAATGGAACCGACATCTTGTACACTTTCCTCAGCCGTCAGCACTTCTTGCTCTTCATCTTCACCTAGTTCTTGAGCTCCTGGCATGACAAGTTTACTGGTAGAAGGAGGAGGTTCATCAACACTGTCATCACCGTCTTGCAACATAGGCTCCTCTACATCCTCGGCTAAGTGTTCGTTCTCTTCTGCTAAGTTGTCTTGTTCTTGCATCAGATTGTCGTTTTCTTCCGTGATATTGTTTTCATGTGAAAGATGATTTTCTTGCGCCAAGTTGTTTTCTTGTGCCAAGTTGTTTTCTTGCGCCAAGTTGTTTTCTTGCGCCAAGCTGTTTCCTTCCGGCAGTTTGTTTCCCTCCACCAGATTCTTCTCTTTTGCTACATTGTTTTCTTGCGCCAGATTGTTTTCCCGGACCAAGTCGTCATTTTGTTGGGCCAGATGTTTATTACCTTTCGCTAAGACGACATTATTTTGCAGCCCAGATTCATAAGTCTCCTCAGCATCATGAGTCTTAGCTTCGTCGTTGCTTTGGAGCATTGGCTCGTCATTATCCTGTGAGATCATTTCTTCGTCCTGATCGTCAAGACGAGGATTTTTCTCGGGTTGTTCTTCTTTGACAACGTTGTTGCCAGTTTCAACCTCCATTTTCTACATATAATATAAGAAAATGTTGTGTTAGTGAAGACGAATTAATTTTATTTCGATAATTTTGAACAAATGCGATCAATTAAGAGGGAACTATTATTATTTAAATTATCCGAACGATATTCCATTTTCATCTTAACAGGGGGAAATAAATTTTGTTTAAAAAAAAAATAACCGTAATGGGATAGGTTAATGCCCACATATAAATAGCTCTAATAGTTAATACGTACCCCTACGACATGTTTGCGATAACTTTTCTAAATTCTCAAAGAGCTCCTATTCAGTCAGCTCTGACAAAAAGGGCAACCAGCACTAAGTAAACAAATGAATGTACAAGAAACAAGCGACAGTCGAGCGGGGTGTTTGCAGGCAATTGTTTCGACTACGAGAGGCTTCCCCTTATTTTATTTTTCTAATTTAGGGGTGGTTTCCCTCTTTTGTCAAACACTAACTGGAGCTATATTACTTTTACATACCTTGACATTGACAGTCAGTATTATTTACATTAAAAATAAGCGAGGCGGCTACGTGTTTAGCCATATTTTGACGATGGCTTTGCCTTCACGTTAAATCGGACGTTTCAAAGGTGGCTAGATCTCCGCGGTGGAAAATCAAGGTGGCCATGGCGGGTGAATTTGGTGGTTGCCGAATAGAATAGATAACATTTTAGAAATTCTACTTACGCCCCTACAACCCAGTCAACCGTCGAAACGTGTCGCAACGCAGACGTATGCTAGGGCATGCACACGCACAAGATGGTGGACTACTTTCCAGGCGCGGCGAGCCCCCCTCTGGCCTGCCTAACTAATCGTCTACGCAAGCGCATAAGCTCTAACCATCACAATTTCTCCTAATTTTCCATGTAAATTTCTCGGGGAAACATTTTTGGGAACCCATTTGCACCTTTTTCTTGTGCATTTAAGAGACAAACTTTGTCCTAAGGCTGCCCCGGGTCCTTTGGAGAAATACTAAATTATGCAACGTTCATACAAATGGATATTGTATGTTGCCAGAGTGGCAACACCTTATTTGAATACATAGCAATTAAATGATGTGGTGGGAGAGAGAGAGAGAGAGAGAAAGAGATTCTCATCATAAATATGTACTAATCTCTCTTTATTGCATTATGATTTTTTTTAAATGAATTTGTTTATCAATAGTTATTATTGTTATTGTTATTATTCATTTTATATTCACTATGAGTATGCTTTACATACACATAAATATGAATAATAATAATAATAATAATAATTGAAACAATAATAAGATGATAATGATATTACGTAATAAAATTATTCACTTCAAAAACCTTCACATTTAAAAAGGTTTTTTCTTGCATAAAGTAGGCTATATGCAAATGTTTCCCAGTTCACAATGTTGTGATTGAACTGTTTCTACGGAGACCTCACAACAACAGTGACTGTGGCAGAAACATATGAGTTCTGCATGGTGACCTGTTAAGTCAATATGACTGATGATGTTAGTCCAGACATAATCAAAACCACTCAAAAACTTTTGGGGAAATATGTAAAAAGGCCTCCACTTACAGAGAAGTTGCTCAAGAAGCCCCCCTTTCGGTTTCTGCATGATATCGTAACAGGAGTTATTAAGGAAACCGGATTCCTTAAGGGTTTATACAGTGATGCCGACTTGCAATCTGAGAATGTTAAGGAACGGGAGGCTAAAATTGCCTTCTTGAATAAATTAATTGAAGCCGTCAGTAAGTATATATATAAGTAAAAATATTTCAATATTTTATTATGTTAATTCTATTATGTTATTCTAAATCTACCAATAGGTATAGATTTTAATTAGGAAAAACTCCTTTACATGGTCTTTACAGAGAAAATACATTATTTTCTACACTATAAACAAGTTGTTAGAATAACATCTCTCCCAAAAACAAAACTGAACAAAACCACCTTAATCCCAATAAATCGTTGATTTAACTAAGTTCTTTCATTATCTAATTTTGAATTGCTTCACAGAGAGTCTTTATCAGCAACTTGTTTAACTGAACTATTTTTCTTTACAATAATTAATCCATGTTGCACTTTTTGCCTTACAAAAAATATCTTGTTAGTCTCTTTTGTAATAGGCGTAGAGACAGGATTACAATCTTTCATACCGTAAAGTTCCAATATCTTACTTGTATATTGAGCTTGACTTACATGAACTGCACCATGTACTCTTCTTTAGATTAGTAGACCCAAAAAACTGTGAAGCAGATTTCATTGTACTTTTAAACTATTCTTCAAAAAATCCTGTTTGATTTATTTATCCTTTAAAAAACCCTTCGTTTACATAAAGAGCCATAATTAGTATTTTTTGTCCATTTTTTTAATGTTTAAACAAGAATCTGTATCACTTTTCTTAAAGTTATGTCTTTTTATAAAATCTCTAAATTTCTTTATCCAACTCCCTGGTACCTGTTTCAAACTATACAGACCTCTTTGTATATTACCGTATATATGTGATATTACATACCAAGTTTGACTCGCCTTCGTAACTTTCTGGTTGAATCATATATATTTCTTTGTCCCATATCAAAGCCTTCTCATAAGAACAAAATAGATTTGTTAGATTATAATTATAATTATCAATATTGCGATCAACTTTGTCCATTAACATCCAACTTATCTTGAATGAGAAATATTCTTCTGACAAAATTTCCACATCAAATAAAGAAAATCACACTAATGCTAATAAATCCTTAATTAGCATTATTAATCTCATGCCGTTTTAATTTACTTATTCATCTTCTTTGATCTTATTTATTAATATATACAATGCTCTAAGATAAGAGTATAAATTATTTATTAAAAAAAAAATTAAATCATTGATAAATTAAATCAAATATACATTAATGTTCCTTTATTAAAAAGAAATCATAGCAGAAGCAGACATCCAAGCCAAGCCGAGTAAAATAATCTCAGGACTAGAGCCTACGGAAACGAACCTCCTCCTTCAAGCCATCGGTTCCGCCTTAGAAACAAAACTAGACAGCTCACAATATGTGGCTCAATTGAAAGGTTCTAAAGAACCAACAAAATCTAAGCTGAAACCTGGTAAAGTTGAGACAGATCGAGACAGGGCAAAGAGAGTAACCAAAAATGAAACCGATAGGGAAAAACCTAAGAAAACCCTTGGTAGACCTGCTCCTGATGAGCAAGATAAGCGAAGGCTCAAGAAGCAATCGAGCGATCAAGGTTCTAATGAGATGGAAAAGAGGAGGTCTATTAAAAAAGAGTCCTCTCCTAGAGGGCCTGTTACGAAGCCTTCTCCTAAGGAACCTAATAAATCTAAACCTGAGAGGACAAAACGAGAGAGTAGCAGAGATAGTGAAAGGTCATCGAAGAAAGTAACGTCAAAAGAACTATCAAAAGAGTCATCAAAAGTATCATCAAAAGAATCAGTGAAAGAATTATCAAAAGAACAGGTGGCACAAAACGAGAATCACGAGATTGAATTTGAGAAAGGAATTAAAGAAGAAACCCCTCCTTTCGATATCACTGACAGCAATAAAACTACTACACAACATAAATTAACCAACGGTTTCAACCACGAGGAAAATGAAGAAAAACTTTCAATGAACGAATCAATAATTAATGGAGAACTTCACGATTCTAATAAGAAAGAAGACCTGAACTTAAAAAATCATTCATCTAGAAAAACTTCAGAACCTGAGGTCATCACTTTTGTAGAAGATGAAATTAAGAATAATTTACCTGTGAATCCACCAGAAGTCGTGCCATTAGAACGGCCAAAATCTGCCAGGCCTCGGAGTGGCGATTTAAAACGTGAACGAACACCTTCGGCTAAACCTAAAAATTTCGATATAGAGAAGGAAATGAAGATTGAAAACAACCCTGGTATACGTCCAAAAAGTTCTCTTCGCCCCCCGAGTGTTCGTCCAACAAGCGCAAGACCAGGAGCCCCACGACTTCGCCCCGACTCAGCTCTCCCGATGAAAGAAATGATACCATTAGGCAAAATAAACGTAATAGTTGAAAATTTCAGCACCCAAGATGATGATGAAGAAACCGTGATTATCCAATCGACACCGGATGTCGAGCCTGATCATCCTGTTCCAATTCTAGACATACCTGCAGATAAAGGCCATCTTGTAGAACAAATTTTGGAGCAACTGCATGATGATGACCTTATAGAGAACGCTAAATCAAAGGTAGACATTGATTGGGAACATGAGAGTTTCCGAGGCCGAGACGCTATGACTAAAGAAATTGGAACTTTGAGGACGGCAATACAAACGTTAACTAGAACAGCTAATCCTTTGGGAAAGCTTATGAATTTTCTTCATGAAGATTTAGAAGCCATGCATGGGGAGTTAGAAATGTGGACTGCAACAAAACGGCAAATAAAAGAGGAAATTGGTAATCAGAAACGGTAAGTTAACATTTCGAAATATTATTTAACATTTTAAATTAGTATATAACACTTTGGAATATTATTCAACATTTCGAAATATTGTTTAACATTTCTAGATATTATTTAGCATTTCAAAATATTATTTTGTTTTGAAATATTATTTTTATTTAATGTATGAAAAATTGAGAAAATCCAAATTTTTGCCAATTACTTAAGAGCAAGTTTTGTAGGATAAATGAAGAAATAACAAAACCCCTCCGTCACAAATTACTAGAATTGGAAGAAAACATAAAAAAGCAAGAAGACGAAATTTCCGCCTTACGAGCGGAAGTCATAAGGAACGACATACGGATTAAGGAGTTACTCTCAGATCAAATTTAAGGTGTCAATGCAATATGTTTTATGTGATAGCCTGTAGAATATAAACTGTTAAATATAAATGTAATTTAGTTACAATTAACCCATTTTATTTCAAGTAGTAACTGCTAATGTAATACGAAAGCATTTAAAAAAAAATCAAAATAATGTTAATACTTTTATTAAAAATATTAGGTACAATTAAATAACATATATATATAATTTATAACTACTTGAAAGTTAAAATATAAATAAGTAAATATAAACTGACACAATAAATATAATATAAATAAAGATAAAACCTAAGAGATCTACAGCAACCTTATTCGGCTGCCTTTAAGTCACAAATAGAACCTACATAATAGCTAAAAAAGAATTAAGTTAATTGTTTAACTTACAATCATCTATTTCTTATTAAAATATACTAGATTACATCATATCAGTTAGTAATAACAGTTAAATATAGAACATGCATTTTCCGTTTCACAAGTCGGTCAATCCGACATTGGTTTTCGATTTATTTAATAATATTCACAAGGACGGGCCTGTTCCGTGATCCGAAGGGCTCGGAAAGAGGACAAATTAATTAAATATGGACACTCGGATCACCAGAACTTAATGTTTCCACGAACGTAAGTTCGAATTCGTTTCTTCAAAACTTTGTGTGATTATTATCTGGTCAATTAGAATTATTTAATTTCTATTTATTGCAAAATTAATGCGGAACAACAGCTTAAGAGGCAATCGACGTTTCATTCAGGCAAAGGCTCAAATTTGCAAAGGCTCAAATCGTTCAAAGGCTTAAATCGGGCAATATCTTAAATCAGACAATTGCTTAAATCAGGCAATTGTTTAAATTAGAAAATTGCTTAAATCGGGCAATTGCTTAAAGCAGACAGTAGCTTAAATTGGTTTTAGCGTAAACTGCCTCTTAATTGTTGTTTAAGAATGTAACGAATACAATCACATGTACTTGGAAATGAACGGTTGTAAGCTCAAAATGTTCACGGAAACAAAGATAAAGGTGCATTGCAGAGAACTGAATTAAAAGCACTTTTCAAATTTAGAGTTACTCAAGCTAGTGCCTTTTTATTTGAGCTCTAATGGTTCTTTTTTATTTATTCTTTTTTGCGTAAATAAATTCTTGTATAAACTTATACAGACGTAACAAATCCGTTTTGTTAAAAGCTCAAATAGAAAGTCAAAACTTTAAGCTTATCGTTGACTTTTTGCAGGCCCATAGTCTAATAAAGGGAAGTACATAAAATTATCGGCAAAGCTATTTCCTAACTAGTCGTAAGTCTAAGGGTCAAATTCATCTTATGGTACATTTACAATTATTAGGTTTCACTAACGTTAATATTAAGTAACAAAATTAAAAGTTTCGCTAGCCGTAAGATGTTTAGGTGCAAAATCTCTAATTTTAACAAACGAATCGGGAGCTTCTAAATTTTAATTCAGGATAATTCCATACCTATTAAATACACCTAAGTACTTTTGTGCACGATGGTTTTAAAACTGCCACTTACACAGAATTCTCACCCCAGAATCTTACTTAATGACTAACAATTAATTAAATTAGTAACAAACTTTTAGTTGTCGTGTTTCTCTCGTAAAACGTAGCAAATCTTTTGTTTGGGTATCATTTAATTAATTGGCACTTCTATTCGGCACCTTTGCTAAAGTATAATTTAATCATTTATGAAATATAAAATTCATTCATTCATGAATTCAATTATATTTGCTACATTTACTTCTTGCAGAAATATTTTATAATAAAATGTGTCCTATAATCAATTTAAAGAGATTACTAATTAATTATAGATATAACGTAATAGAATTTACTTTAATATATTCAATCAATGTTAACTTTATGAATAAATGTTAACTTTTTTTGATTTAAAACTTTGAACTTAATTTTTTATCTTGCAAACATAATACTATCTCTAATTGCATAAAATCATTAAAAGAAGTATTGTTAAAGTACATAGTTGAAAGATCAATCGATACATTCTAATAGTTTCAGTACAAATGAAAACAAGAAAGTTTTGTTATACAACATGAAGAGCACCATTTCATTAACAAAATAATAAATACTTTTTAATTATTATATTAAACGTATATAAAAGTACACTTATGTACAGATAAGAGCATTCCACAAACATTGCTATATATTATTTTTTATTGGAGCTTGCAAATGCTTGATATGCACCAGCCAAACAAGCATTTTTTATAGTTCGCCTGTATTTATGTTACGTAGGTACAGTTTTTTCTTATGATATTAATTAGTTATCAAAACGGTTAATTGGTCATTAAAATAAAATTTTTACCATATAAATAAAATTGTTATAATAAAGTTATTACAATATAAATAAAATAGTTACCATGTAAATATCGTCGCTGCCCTTATATTAACTTATTCAATCGCACAATGAAAATATTCATCGTTCATACGTTAAAATACTTAAAATTGATAAGTATCATTTAGTAATATGCATTACAGTGTACCTATTAGTTCAGTTAGTAACTTAAAGTTTAAAGAATGTAGTAATAAATGCAATAACATACACCATAGGTCTAGCCCTTGGCTAGAACATATCACGGTTAGAGCGCCCCGGTCGCTGAAAGCCCCGGACGCCCGGTCTTCTAGCGTTTCTGATTTCTCTGTCGACCTCCAACTCTTCGAGTCGTTGAGTTAGACTTAACTTTTGTTGTACGGCCAGCCGCAGCAGTTGGTTTAGTGTTTTCTTCTCGTCTTCTGCAGCGTTTAGCTGCTGTTGAAGTTCATCGACTTGAGTTACGTATTCTTCACAGCGGGCCGCGAACATAGCACGCAAACCTACAAATTCATTAAATAATTGGCTAATAACAAAGAAAAAAAAAACGTTTAATACATGTCAAAAAATATACTATTTTACCCTTTAAACTCGTATTAAAATTACTAGTGGCTTAGAGTCAACAATTTTCTTAATATTCATTTACAATAAAAGCATTGCTTGTCATATACACCTAGCAAGTTCCATTAATTTAATGATGAGTTAATCGAAAAGGTTTGATTGTTAAAGGTTTTATTTATTGCGATTCTTTAATGTCATATACCTAACATCAAATACCTTAAAAATTAAGGAGTACAGAATCACTGAACATGAAACAATAACAAATATCTGCTATAATAAACAGTGTACATGTTTAGCGACCTTTATAAAATGCAATAGCATTTATTAAAAAAAGGATGTAGCTACCTGTTTGCTGTCAATGAATTGGTTCTAAAAGAACCAACCACCAGAACATACGTCATATTCAAACCTAAAATTCAATCAGTATTTGATTTATCTTTATCTTTCATTTTCATCTGTAATCAATGAAGCAAAAATCACAAGAAACATACAAATCTATTTCTTTTATAAATAAAGTTATTTATATTATCCCTTTTGTTTATTTTAGTAAACTTCTTCGAAGATATATTTAATTACAAGATGTAAAATTTTAGAAATTTCCTATTTATTTCATTTATAATGATATGCCAAAAATTATTCTCATATTTATGTTGAATTTTGATATATGTATAACAAAAAATAAGCATCATTTCAATAAAAATTAGATTTATTTCTATTAACACAAAGATAATATTTCTAAAAGTTATTTAGCATTTGTAATATTCCAACCTTGTGTATTAAATTAATTTTTTAAATTGCAGCGAGTTATATTAGTGAGACGAAGCA
Organism: Quadriops clusia; assembly: GCA_033557875.1. Lineage (NCBI taxonomy): Eukaryota > Metazoa > Arthropoda > Insecta > Coleoptera > Hydrophilidae > Quadriops > Quadriops clusia. The sequence continues at coordinate 37,448 of JAWQRP010000041.1, read as the reverse complement.
ATATTTTCAGAATGGAATTTTACAACATAAATTGTTATGCAATAAGAATATAATAAAAAATTGCACAGTTCTCACAAAATATTGCAAAGAAAAAAACACATACTCTCATTTTAGAAAAAGAAAGTAACTAGTGTAAAAGAAATTTTGCATTCTTAAAATCAAACGAGAAATATTTTCAATTAATTTTAAAAAAGATACTAATAATGTCAACAGAATGTATAACCAATTTGTTAATAATGTTAAATAACTTTTAGAAATATTGGATCTGTTCGATGTTGCTCGCAGCAGTGACCGACCAATAACATTTGAGATACTTTGAAATGTAAAATTTGATTGGTCGTTTGTTGCTCCAAACACTGCAAGGCAAACTCATCGCACTTATCTTTATGTTAATATAGATATGATATTTTCAACGTTTATTTTTTGTTATATATCAAAATTTAAGATAAATACAGTGATCCCTCATTATCCGCAATCTTCGTATACGCGATCTCGCTTATCCGCCAACAATTTCTTGTACACCAATTCATTATACACGGCTTCAAGTTTCATATATCCGAGATGTGTCTATTATGTTTTCAAATTTGTAGCCCGCAGGCAGACCGACACCGACACAAAGTACGTATTTACCTACCGAAAAGATTGAATGTTTATGTTTCATCGGTATTTATGGGGGATTCCCCGATATTAATTATAGGGTCGTCCGCAGATTAAATGCATACGATAAAACCGTTCTAAGCGACATTCTTACGACCCGATCGCTTGCCATAGCGCTTAGTATTTGTTCACCATATACATTTAATCTGCAGACGACTGCACACGGTTTTATTTTTAATTTGTGCATTAAATAAGTAGTTCGCATAGTGTACACACCATCGAATGGTTCTTGACTTTTCCTTAAAACATGGTAAATAAAAAAAAAGAATTAACAGGACCTAAAAAACCCAGAAAATGCTAACCCTTGCAGAAAAAACAAAAATTATTGATTTGTTTAAATGTGGTTGTTAAAATAGTACTTCAATGAACTTCCAAACATCTATCATCGATTTCGCATAAGCATCATTATCACTGTATAAGTATTTTTTGACATTAATATTAATAAATTAAAGACGGTTTATCTTTATTAATCTAAACAAGCTTGCTGGGTCCAAATACATATTAATATTGTTTCCTGATTATATTCTCTTTTTGGTTGTATTAGCGCCAGAAGAAGATCGTGAAAACAGTCGAAACACAGCGCAGTAAATAAAAAGCTTTAATAAGTAACCCTTTGTCAATGACTTTCCTTCACCAATAAAAACATTGTCATGGACAACCTATTGAACATGTTCGCTCCGAAATAAGACTTGAGCGCCTGACAAAATGTATGAATAATGAAAAAATAATATGGTGATGACTATATGACGTCATAAGAGTCAATGGTAAAACATTGGATGAGGGCCAGCGTTGACATACGAGTGCAAAGAATTAATAAATATGTCAGCACAATATTTGATAACTTACTTGAGAAAGTAGCGGCATCTTCCTTAAGCAATCGTAATTCATTTCTCAGCTTCATCATCGTTTCCGAGACAATAGTTTTCTCGTTCTCATATTTAGATTTAAGGTTAGTCAGAGCGACTTCAGCAGTGTTTTTGTTGGACTTTAGGACGGTTCTCAACGTTGCTATCTGTTCCCGTTTGGTAGATAAGAGGCTCTTCAATCTTATCACCTGTTCTTGCAGTTCTGCAATTTCTGTCTCGTTACCTTCTTCTTTGTTAGCTAAAAATGAATAAGTAGTAGGTAAATAATTTATTAACAAAAGAAACAATTTAATAAAAAAAAACTTAAAATACTAAAATAATATAAAATAATGGAAAAATAAATTGCCTACCTTCATAAGAAGCATCAGTCTTGTGACCCTTAATTTTAGAAAGTTCAATAGTATTTTCTATAGCTGTCCGTAAATGTTTAATCTGATCAACAATAGTATTAACATGTTTAGCTACCACTGCAGTGTCATTCAACCCTTCCAGTTCATGTAGAGGTATATCACTCTTCAAACGATTCCTCAATTGTTCTAATTTGGACATTTCACAGATTGTTGGTGTAGCCTCTGTCACTTAATAACAAATCAACAAATCAGCAAAACATCGACTATAATTAATTATAATTATCTCAATGACAAAAAAAAAAGAACTTACTGGGAGTCATCCCACCTAATTTCTCATGATCTAATATCACTCTGCTAGGAGTCTGACCATTAACAGTGCAGACATGATGGTACAATTGAGCCAACTCTTCCGTAACAGTCTGCAAATTATTTTGCGTTTCTTCCAACGAACTGCCAGCATCACTAGCAAATTCCTTCAACAACTTCAGGTCGCCCTCCAAGTCCATGGATTTCCGCTCAGTATCCATAATTTTATTTTTAAGATTAGTTATTTCGTTCCTTAGTTGCAAAGTTGCGTCCGAACAATTAGAAATTTTCTCCAAGTCCTTAAGATCGGATTTAAGCTGATCGATTTCTCTAGCGGAAAGTTTGAACCATTGATGATATTGGTTCAATATCTGACTAGCTTGTTCTGAGGGATTTTTAACGTTCCTATCGATATTTTGTTGCAAATGCTGAAGGGAATCGACGTGTGCTGCCAATTGAGCTAAACGAGCCAAAAATACTTGAAGCTCGCCATGACTTCGTTCCACATGAGCCTGGCTGTCCCGCAAATTCTGAGTCAAGGAGATCTTCTCTTTCTCCAGTTGTTCCAATTGCTTCTCCAATTTTCTCAGCTCATTCAGATGCACCTCCGAGAATAAATCGACTTGTTTTCCATCAGGAGAAGCTAAATCTTGGGAATTACCATCGGCCAAACTAGCCTCAATTCGTTTCAATCCGGGAATATCATCTTCACCATCACTGCCCAACCCTTGCTCATCGGTCATTCCTCGAATACTATAAGCTAAATTACTGATATTATAAAACGATTCACGATTAATATGTTGATCTAGTTCCTTTTTCAAGGCATATTTAGCTTCACGCTCGGATTGCAACGATTCCAATGCTTCCTCCATATGCTTCTCTGCAATTTTCTTGAGGTTGGTTAACTCTTCAACCTGCGAATTCAATATCTCCATTTCCTCGTGAAGCCGTCTAATCTCGTGCTTTAAGCTTTCAAATTCCACTTGCGAGCTTTTCAAAGCTGCCACCTGCTTCTGCAAAGCAATGTTTTCTTCTTCAAGCTCCGAGTAATCGGTGATAAGTCTAGTTTCCCTAAATTTAATCTCACGAAGCTCCGTTCTGAGCTTTTTGCATTCCATGCTGCGGTCTTCTTTGTCTTTTCCCATGTCAGTATTCTCCTGGAGCATCCTGTCTCTCTCGGTGGTGACTCTGTCCAATTCGTGACGTAGCTGCTTGATTTCATTTTCTAGTTCGATTATTTGGGAGTTCAGTGATGTTTCGATTGCTGCCGATTCCGTTAGTAGAGACTCTTCAGTTTCTATGCCTGTTTTTGTAGTTACTCTATGACTAGATTCGAATTTAGCCAATGCCTTTAAAATTAAAATTAATGTTATTATAGAAAGAAATGCAAAAACAGAAACATAAAAATAGACAAACAATTAATAAGTGTTATAAAAAGTATAAAGACTAGTGAAAATGGCTAAATACATTTAATGTTAAATTATAATTAGCATAAATATATCATTAAGCAACGGTAGTTTTGTTCTAATAGGAACAATAAAATTCTAATGTACCCGAGTAATACAAAATTAATTTGTTATTAATTACTTAATTAAAAACTCATTGAAAGACATTTTCATTATTAGTAAGGCCAAGGAAATAAATATTATAATAGATTATAAGTGAAATACCTTGCTATTATATTTTATGCATTGTACAATATGGATTTGAATGAAGGATGTAAAATACTACTAAATTTCAAGTATCGTTTTCTATCCTTACATCTATGTTGTTTGTTCTGATAAAAATGAAATATTTGTCATTTTATGTGTAGAAGAAAATACACAACATTTAAATTCCTGTAAATTAGGCCAAGAATTTTACATGTGTTTGTAACGTAACATAAGTTAGCATTATCTCATTTCTTTCTTTTCAATGACAATTCATTTTTAATATATTTTAATAGCAAGGGCTTTACTGAATTATAAATTTGTAATAACCTTTAACCATAGCCAAATGAACCTAACTTAATTTAATATTTAGTAGCAATTAATATTCCAAATGGTCCCGAAGCAGAGACGATAGATTACTAGCTCGCTTCGATCACTTACCTCCTGAGTAATATGAAGTTCATGTTTAGAATTTTCGTAAAGGGACTCTAGTTCTTCGCATCTCGACTGTAAAGCCGACTTCTCCTCTAGCAAAACTAGCCCATATTGAGCCGATTGGACCTTTTCAGCACTTGCCTGGTCTAATTCCCTTGATAATCTTTCGATTTCTGCCTGCAGCTCTTCTTTACTCATCTCAGCATTGGTAGATGCCATCGTTAAACTAAACTATAACTAATTTAATTGTTTTAATTAATTGCAGCCTATTGTTTCATCTCATTGTTGGTTCATTTTGTAGAAATTGTAAACTTTTCGCCGTACGTCAAAAATGGCATTGTCACACTGACAGACTTGTTAAAGGGTTACCAACTTTTGGAACATGACGCGCAGAGTGGCCAATTGTTGTTCGACCTTGAGAGTTCTACGTATCGTAAATTTGAATTATTCGCGCGTGTTTCCTGTTTCAACCAACATTTATCAATCAATGTTTAATTAAATGTTTAAAAGTTAAATATTTATTTATTTTTGATAATTGAAATTTATAATAAGAAATTTATTGACTTGAGTTTGTTCTAAAACCTAACTATCAACAACAGGGGGAGCCCCTACTATTTGGTAGTCATGGGGATCTAATGCTTAGCAACCAATAATAATGCTTAAATAATTTTCTAGAAATTTATGACGTATTGTCATAAATGTTTTAAAAAGTCTTTTAAGTTTAATTTATTTTATATCTAGCTGACTAATGACGGATTTCAGAAGAGAATGGGTCATAGAGAAGGTGAAATGTTACCTTGGACTAAAAGAAGACGAAAATCCTTTTGCGGAAATGTTTGCTGACAATGAAGATCTAGAAGATGATTTTATGGCTTTTCTCGATGACGAACTGTTGAATTCAGAAGTGCACAAGAGAATCTTTTCATGTTTCCGTACAATGTATGAAAAGCTAGTAGAGAGGGAAATATTAGTCGAAGAAATAGGTAAGTTTTTACGCACAAAAATATAAGGAAATGTCTCATTGTTAAATAAATTATATTTTATTTTTGATTATAAAATATTATATTTTATTTTTTATCATAAAGTATTATATTTTATTTTTGATTATACAATATATGTAGTTCATTTTTTATTATAAAATATATTATTATTTTATTTTTAAGTATTTAACTAGATCGACAATAAAATGATATATTATAATACATAGTTTTGTATGTTTACAGTATATTACACATTCATTTTGGAGAATTTTCATATTCTTTCCTGGGTATAATTAAATGTTCATATTATATCTTATGGTAGTTTTCTTTTCAAGTGAGGTGAATGTTTCTGTGTCTTCTTGACGATCACTGCTATGTCTCCCAAAGCTGTTCTCGCAGGTCTATCATTACAGACTATATCATAGCCACTTATAATGAATTTTCAATCTGGACAGTGATGAGTTTTTATGCAGGCAACGTCTATTTTGTATCTAGCCAGAACTGAATTTATAAGTGATCTCTGGCTTTTTAATCTATTTCCATTGAAATTTAGTATTGTGATCTCTTGCATTTGTGGTGGTGAGTGTGAATTAGTCATTGTTGGTAATAAGGTTAACAGGATTTTTATTTGGGGTAGAAAAAAATTATCAATTGTTTTCTAAGGTGAAATATGTTATTGACTTGGCATCTGAAGCACTGAGGTATTGTACTTTACCTTTTTTGCGTTTCTACTACAATCTTTGCTTCGCAAATGTGTTCTACACTAAATATCTCTTTTGCAGAGTCAGTAGCAGTCAGAAGTACTGGTAAAATATATTAAACGAATCCTTTGATGTCATCGTTCTTAGCGATATCGATAGATTTTTTTAGACCAACGGAAAGTGGTCTATGTTTGTGATCCTGAAAGGATATTCACTATAATGATTTTTTATCTTTCTGTAATCATTACTTGATTGTAATTGAATATTTAGGTCTTTGTTCTAAAATCTGTGTTGAAATCTTTTTCTCGTTTTCTTAATTAATGTCTTTGATAATTTCTTTGTGGTTTTGTATTTTGTGCAAGAATATGAGTGGTATATACTCATATGTATTGATTAATGTTATATTATTTATGCTTGCAGAAGGGTAAGGAGTAACATCACCTGTGTCATGATCATCATCTTGTGTACAATTTGCAACAGCGGTAATTTTTTCAATATTCACTAGGATCATACAAATAGATTTTTTGGACTTCATTTTTTGGAGAAGTAAGATTGTATTCAGCCCTGAAAGGAAAAGGCTTGTTGGTTGTCTTTTAGTTTATATTTGGGTTTTATTTTGTACAGGTTACAATAACTTGGTAAATTTATAATCCAAGTTGTTGTGGGAGTTTTTGTGAAACATGTATGCACCATAAAGAGTCCTGAACTCGACTTGTTATTATTGCATTTTAAGTCTTATATTGCAGTGGCGGATCTAAGGAGGGGCGATCGCCCCCCCTTATGTTTCGAAGACGTATTTCTTGAGCCACCTTTACTTTCTGAGTTGATGACGTCATTGTCTCTTACATAAATATTATTTTTATTAGCAAGATGACTACCTAGATCCGCCCCTGTATTGTAATAATTAAAATATGTTTTAAACCATTGTTTTGTTAATTATTGGTTTGGTATAATTTGATATTTTTTTTTAAGTTGAGAAGCCTGTTGAGGAGGAAGAAATTGAAATAGAAACTCCGAAGAAGAAAAAGAAAAAGGGCAAGAAAGGAGATAAGAAGAAAGGAAAAAAGAAAAAGGGCAAAGGCAAGGGCAAGAAGAGCAAAGAAAGCACCCCAGGTGGTGGAACTCCTGTTGATACGGAAATTAAAGGTAAAGTTCGCTAAATCTCTTCAGAAAAATTATTTCATATATTTATCATAAGCAATAATGTGGACTTTTTGAGCTAAAGAGCATTTACTTGTAACTTCCGATTTGACTGGAAGTGACAAGAAATCTATTATTTTACTCAACTTTATTACTCTCTTGTTGAGAAAATATATTTTGATCATGAGGAAATTTAATTTTGAGATTTTGATGAATCTCAACGTTTTAAAAGCCTGTGAATCAATTTTGCTCTTTTTTGCTTTTATATCTGTCTGAGTGTGCGTGTAAATACGATAACTCAAATATGAGTTAGGTTAGATGAATGAAATTTGATATGTAGTCATTTTAGGTAAAAATTAAACTTATATCAATTTTTGGGTTTAATCGGATAACCAGGAGTGGTAGTTTACTTGAAGCGGGAGTGGAACTCTTACAAGTAAAGTGCCATTTGCAATTTCTAATTGAAAAAAATGTCATTATGATTTCTTTATGTGCATTCATTCTTTGGTACATTACAAATTACAATATATTCCAAAAGATGTATTCCTCGATCAGTGCGGATTTACATAGTGCGACGTTTTGGTGGGACACTACCTGCACTAATCGAGGTATGCCTGAATACATACATGTTTATCCTAGTTTATATTTGATGGATGACATTTTTACAAGTCAAACAAGTCTAGTTGCTTGAGAATGGCGTTTAAACGTGATATCAAACAAACAAATTAAATAAAATTGCAGTGATTACTGTCTAGAAACATTAATAATGGGTCACAAGCAAATTGTCCCAACTAGACAAAAGTTGCTTCATGTAACAGACCCTTATAACTTTCAGTTATTGATATCATCGTCAAAAATTAACTGATTTAAAAAATGAAGCGATTTCGTTTTTTATTTCAAGATATATCGATTTTTTAAATGGAAACCCCCCTGGTATACCGAGATATTTAAAAACACCGCTCTCACACAAACAAATTGATACCAACATCATCTATCTTTATACATGGCAAGAAAATAGAAAAAAAACCAAAAACGTGAGTTCCAGAAAACAAATGAGTAGATACTATTTCGCTGGTGGTAGGCTATTGCAATGAGCATCACTTTTAGAATTGCCTATACACACACTCATACTTGAATACATACACCAATTCTCCAAAAATTAATAAGAAAATAGAACTGCTTAGAAAATGAAATTATGATATTGTAATTATCACTGTATTTTTTTTATAGGAACTTCTGATGCTTCTGAAGGAGAAGAAGGAGAGTATACACCTAGTGAAGAACAAACAATGACGGAAGCTACTACATCCCCTACCATTACAGAAGGTGACACGTCACCCGCAACTTTATCGCCTTCTCCGGATGATACATCACCTGGTACCCAGTCTGAAGGGGAAGATAGGACAGAAACCGAAGGTGAATTTGAAGAAGAAGAAGAAGAAGAGGAGGGAGAAGGTGAAGGCGAAGGTAATTTAAAATAAATTGTATATACATTTGATATACTTGGATTTTTCGTACATTATACACTATTAAAGAATATATATAAATGTTATAAACAGGACGCCCTAAGAAGAAAAAGAAAAAGAAAGGAGGTAGTGATAAAGGAAGTAAAGAGAAAAAGGAAAAAAAGGAGAAAAAGGGAGGCGGAAAGAAAAAGGGCGGAAAAGGTGGGAAAGGGAAAAAAGGAAAACATAAGAAGCACAAGAAAAAAAAGAAGCATCCAGAGGAAGTAGAAGTGGAAGAAGAACCGCCCGAAACCATTTGGGTTACGGTATGTTATTTACTTTTAACAAATATGTGACTTTTTTAATTAAATCTTGCTAAACCGGCCGTTCGCTAATCTGACTCCAGCAATAAACATGCTTTTTTCTTTAAACATCACATAATATTCACATAATGTATTCCGCCAATTAATTTTTACTCTGTAACAGATGCATATAACGTAATGCAACAAGGCTCAAATATTCCTTACTTCATACAGAATAGATTGAGTATCATCAACTGGCGCAAATGTCTGTATAAAGTTCATTAAGTTAGAGAAGAAAAAGAATAGCGGAATTTGCAGCAATGTAGGTTTGTTAAAATGATAGGGTTGTTATGACAACTAACCAAATCAAGAGTCATTCAAACATTATTAGAGTTTATGAATAAAATTCTGTATGCATGTCTACGATTTTGTAAGCATGAACTATACCGTACCTTAGAGAGTGTTAATTGTAAACACCTATAGAAGATCATAAAGTGGTACTCGTTTCTCGTCCTCAGATCATTGATCCAATTTTCTTTGAAGACACTATGAACACCAACTGATAGTTGTCCGTATTTGACGAATTTGTTAATAAACTCGAGAAGGTTACTTCCCGCAGGATAGGGTAAACTGCCGAACATTTAGGTGTTTAAAAATGGTAGATATGCAAGGTCGTTTAAATAAATATATCTTGTGTTCGTGGAATTTAAATATTATTGAATTTTCATTAAAATATTTATAAAAGGAGCTTTACATGAGTCATTGGGAACCAGAAGGATCTAGACACCGCTTGACCTAGTGCTGAGTTCGTCCTCCTGGTTCCCAATTTTCCACTAATCCAGTGGTGTTCTTGCCTAATATGTGCCAGATTAACTAGATTATACTGTACTGTTAAATTATCATACACGTATTTAAACATACTATTTAGTATAATTAATTGAACATAATTGTTCATATTATTTAACTCTTAGAAAATAATTCAAGAAATTGAATTTGCCTTTCTACTAACTGGAAAAATTGGATACCTAGACGAGACACAATGTGAAAAAGGAGTTACTTACGTTTATTTGTTTCGCACATCGGAGGAACCCATACCAAGGTTCGAAGATAGAGAAGATGCTTGGGTGGAAATGCCTCAATATTTTGTCATTGGTTCGTGCACGGGGGACTTTCTGCAATCTGCTTTAACATTAGGAAAAGATGTGAGCAGTCTAAAATAAAATGTTATCTAAATTTATTTTATTAAATTTGATTAATATAAACTAATGAATTTGAACAAATTATAGTGCTATGTTCCAATAGTCAACAAGACCTTCAAAGAACCACTAGTAAAGAAAGGTGAAAGTGAAGCAGCCATAGCAGATGCAGACGGACAAGAAAAGGACATGCACCCCATGTCCACAATGCGACAACCTTCCGCCGCTGTAGCAAAAGACCCTCGAGGGCTTCGAATCGAATTTAGTGAGCAAGAAATTGAGGGAGCCGTTCAAGACACTTCCGAATTAGCTACCGGCAACGTATCTAAAGAAACTTTAATTCAGGACATGCAGGCTTACGTCGATCATCTTACTTGGTACTAGATTAGAATCTAATTAATTAACAAAATTAATTTAATTTTTCCTGTAAGGGTCTCCGAGCACTTAGAAGATGATATTCAATTGCCAATCTCTGAATTTCCTGACATATTTTATATTAGTGACGATATTATTGTGAAGAACAAGAAAATGATAGAGGCTTTAGAAGAAGTTTGTATGTCATGGGAAAGGCATATAACCAAATTAATCGAGATGTACTGTGCTAAGGTACATTTTCTGAAGTTTTAAAAAATGTTTACGTTTATTTCTAAATTAATTATTCTATTGAATTCATCTATTTGACTTTATCCTTAGACACCTGTAGGAAATGGACCAATAGCCGAATATGAATATTGGCAAGATCGAGAAGCTGCTTTGAACATTGTTTCAGAACAATTAAAAAGTCCAAAATTTGTTCGAGTATTAAAACTGCTTGCAATGGCTGACTCCGCCATTGGGGAAGGGTTTCAGTTTTACAAAGACGATCTTCGAATGTACCACACCCAAGCTCGTGACAATGTGAAATTTTTATCTACTGTTTTGAGAGATTTTAAGGTATGTATGAAATATTTTAAAACAATAAGAAATATATGTACAAGAAATTTATGAACATATTCTAGACCGTTACTTACTGCACAGACTTCATAAAAGTAAAAGAATGCTTGCCAAATTTGTTGGATGGCTTACGCATGATTTGGATTTTGTCGAGATTCTATTGTACTGATGAACAAATGGTGCCCCTACTGGAACGGATAGCTTGGTGCTTATGTGAGAAAGTTAGAGTTGCTTTTAATACTTCAACTTTATTTAGGTACAATAATATACATAATAATATAATGAGATTTTGCAACTACATTTTATTTTACTTTCTAAATTTTATCAGTAAAACACATTTTTAGAAAATCTATGAAACGTATTGACAAAGAAACTCTTGAAGTCGCAGAAATGATGAAAGTATGGCAAGACATTTACATGGAAATCCGTGAAAAAATTGAATTGTCAGGCAAAGCAGCTCGATGGGAGTTCGACAAGAAAAAGTTATTTGGTGAAACCGATTACATTGCATCCGTATGTAAAGATTTGAATTCTGTAGTTAACGTTATTTTCGACTTTACGAACATTTTCGGTGATGAATTAAAATCGATTCTGAATGACCCACAAAAAATTGATGCGGTCGTTAAGCGTGTGGAAAAATTAGTAGCGCCTATTGAAAATGCTGATTTTGATATTTTTACCATCACTTGCAAGGAAAATTGGGAAGCTATTATGACGTTTTTCTTTAAACAAGTACGGCAGTTAGAACGAGAAGCATCCTATTTTATCGATGAATGCTTTAAAATGTTAAGGTAATAATTTTGAATATGTTATTAATATGTTATTAAAACGTTAATTATAAAAATATTTTTCTAGGTCTGCTGAGTCAGCTCTCGATATCTTGTTGAAATTTAAGCACATACAAACGAGGGCAGTTATTCAACAGCAGCTAATGACAAAATTCGATGTTGTGATGGATCAGTTTATAAAGGAAATCAACATTGTTGATAACAAATTTATTGTAAGTATCTAGTTTTTAATCGTAAACTTTTAAAATTCCAATTGGGGTGAAATATGAGGTGGTGAATTTATCTATAACTTTACTAGCTTCGAATTTTGTCCAATCTCCTGTATAGTCTTAATAATGAAGTTATGTTCAGAGCAAAGTTTAAACCTCATTATTTTTTCTATCTGTTTAGAGACAACGAAGAGATCCACCTCTTTGCAGAGATCACGCCCCCAATGGAGGAGCTGTATATTGGGCCCAATTGTTGTTCCACTATCTAAAAGGTCCAATATTAAAGTTCCAAAAAGTTGAAGAAATCAAGAGTTTGCCTCTCAAAATAGAGGCCTTTGAAAACTATGTTAAAATTGCTCGCCAGATAAAAGCCTTTGAGAAGCTCAAATATGAAAATTATTTAAAGGAGGCAGAACCTACCTTCGAGGAAACCATGAAAATGCCCATTTTGAAAGTCCAGACTATACCACGCCCGAAAGGTAAGTCATAGCCGAAAGGTACATAATTATGTAAGTAGAATGCAAAAAAACTAAAAACATAAACCCATTGTTCACAATACTCCTTGATATTATAAAAACCCATTGGTTTTACAGATAGGCAGAGAATGGAAAGACCCCTAACTGCGGTTTCAGCCGCTACTACTGAAAGTGCATTAACGTCTGCAACTGGGGCAACTGTATCAGAGAAAGAAACGGCAGGAACATCATTCCGCTCACCACGAAGAAGTATAAAGTTAGCTGCCGTCGCTCACGCCTGCAAATGGCTTGTGGGTAGAAAGGAAACGAATATATTTATGGAAAAATTAAAGTCAGATAATAATCTTACATGGCACGACATAATAGGAAACGACATTTTATCCGAACATAACATTCAATTTGCTTTGAATTTTAACGACAATATTTTCCGCGTTATAGCAGGAACCAAGCTTATGGAATTAACCGGCTGGGAAATACCCGAGCATATTAGGTACACAGCCATGGAAAGAGATCGTTTAAGATTAGACAAACATTACGTAACGCAAATGGCCAATAGTTACAATGAAATTATTAAGGATTTAACCATTCCACAGGTATTAATTAATTAAAGTATTTTTGAAATGTAAAGTTCCCCAGGTCAAGATGATATATCGTCGATGAAATTGTAATACCACGTAACTTAAAAAAAGCAACTTTCCAGGAGAGCTAAAAAACAGTTGTTACGCTTATTTTGGAAAGCCCGTTTTCATTTGAAATTATATTTGACGTTTTCGATTATAATGTATTGACTACCAACAAATAAATAACAATTTAAATTAAGATAACATTAATTTTGAATAGTTACGTGTTTCACCACCAGATATGGCAGGGAAAATTTACTGGGTTTCACACAAACGGCGATAGTGTTTGTTTTGATTTTTTTTCAATTTACCTGGTTTCACAGTCAGATGCGCCTTTACTTTCAGAACAATTTGGTACCAAAACCTAAAAATCGATTTTTTCGGACTTACGTGGTATTACAGTTTCATCGTCGATATGATGAATTAATAGAAATAAAAATTCTAAGTATTTTCTTGACAATTTTTAATTTTTCGCAAGGCGACCGGTTTCGCCACTAATTCGTGGCTTCTTCAGGTCTTTGTAGTCAGTATTTATCTCTTGTCATTTTTATATTAACTTTGTTAATTATATAATGATAACAATTTACAAAGTTAATATAAGAATAACAAGACGTAAATACTGACTACAAAGGCCTAAAGAAGCCACGAATTAGTGGCGAAACTGGTCGCCTTGCGAAAAATTAAAAATTGTCAAGAAAGTATTTAGAATTTTTATTTCTACTAATTCATCATAAAGTATTATTCTTTATTGCATGTGTCTTTAATTTCTCTGATTGTTTACATTTTTTGACATTTCACAGATGAATTTCTTGAGAAATCATATTCAAGAGGTCGAGTTACAGATGCAACCTGGAATGTCGCGAATTTTGTGGACATCCTTAGGCATTATCGAGTATACACAAAATTGCAAATTAAAAATAAAGAATGTACAATCACTCGTTCAGCAAATAAAACATATGGAACTGGACCTGATGAAAAGGATTAAAGATCTCGCAAAATTTTACTTGTTTTCGTTCAAATCTGTTAAGGTGGAACCAGAACGATTGCCTTGCAAGTCTTTTTTCAATGAAATGAGTATTACAAGATCTGAGAAGGTATGTGGCTAAAATTCCTTCATCATTCTTTTTTGTTTCAATCATTTGATAAAATTTGAACAAATACACAGGTGAATCGTATGGTTAAAATGTATGAAGCTTTCGGACCAATACTTATGAAACTAGAGAGTTTGGTATTAAACACAAACTCAGGTCGCTCGACCCACATGTCCTATTATTACTCTTATTGGGAACAGAAGCTTTACGTTTGCCTCATAAAAATGGCAGTCTATAACATAGAACGCTTTGAAAGGGATATTCTCAAGCACAAACTGATGTACCAAGTAGATGCGATTCTAGCCCATCCAGAAATCGTGATGAAACCAAGTCCTACGGAAATCTTCAACATAATTTTGAGGAGCATAAAAGACTTCTTGGATAAATTGAAGCACTTTCCTCGGTGGATGAATACGACTTGCCTTCAGTGCCCTCCGCAGAAAATGGCCAACAGTGAAGAGCTCTTTACTTATTCGTTTTTCGAGGATGTTCTCCAAGTAAGTATATTATTTATAATTTTGTATAAAGGCCTTTATTACACAATAAAATAATGTAAACTGTTTCTCATACAATAAATTAAACTGGAAATTTCCTATTTGGTACTTCAACGAAAACTAAAAGTAACCATGCTTCTTTGAATTCTAAATCACCAGAAATTGAAAGTTTAAAAAAACCATAATTTCTAAACTGTAAGTTGTTTGAGAAGAAAACTTTCAAAAAGAATCATTGCGAGATAAACAACTTCTAAATTATAATATTCCTACTGGCTATGAAAAACCAAATAATTTATGGGAAAAATAAGTTAAATTGGACTCTGTTTCAGTGCTTGTAGACTTAACTTGCTTTTGACATAAATTGGGCAATTTTGTTTGCTATGAATATTTTTTTCACAGTCGTTGGAACTTTTGTATTTTTTAATTTTTAAAGTTTCGAGCTCACAGTTTAGAAATTATGATTTTTTTAAAACTCTGTGAAAATGCCCTTGTATATAATGGGCTTGTTTCATCGGGCAGTCCGGGTTACTTGGGTCTGCCTGATGAAATAAACCCAATATATAATTCAATTTCGTAATAAAAGAGGCTGCTATGCATCTATTATAATCAAAGACCATTCTTGCAAATGTGTTAATATTGAATAAAAAACAATAAATTATTATTCTTATCTTTCAGTACAGAGATCTGCATGACTGCATATCAAAACTTCAAGACACTTGCCAAGAGGCCATAATTAACGTTTTCAAGGCTTTGCGCCATTGGAAGAAATACCGAAATCTCTGGCTATTTGATAAAGAACTTACATGCGAACAATTTATTGAAAAAAGACATCACTTATCGAAATTTGATGAGAAATTCATGTTCTACATGAATATCATCAATGACCTTCGAAATAGATCTGATTACCAAGATGTTGGGTCCATACGTTTGAATCTTAGGCCATTAATGGATGCTATATGCCAACATGCTTACGAGTGGAAAATGACTTTAGGTATCGATTAATTATTTGTAGAATATCTATACTTTATTACTTATCCATGACATCTTCTATCTTATCTTCACCATTTCCCAATATTTCTGTAAAGTATTCTCTCCATCTGATTATTTTCCTATTATTATCTTTCATATTTCTGAATGGGTGTTTTTTTCTTTCCTTAAATTTTTCTGCATATTTGTATTGCCCACGTGTTTTTTTTACCAGTATTTTTGTCGATTCTATATCTTTTAGTTGCCACCTTGGAAAATATGGCCCTAAATATTTCCCATGACTAAATCTATTCTATTTATTTGATCTTTCTTTTGTTTTATTGTCTCTTCTGTCTTTTTCTGGTATTATTTCTTTTTTTTTCCTTTAACTTTTGATCCTTCAATTCTTGTATTTATGTCTTAGACTATTCGTACTGTCCTTTTTTTGATTTATTTCCCTTGTTTATTTAATTTTAACAGTTGTCATCTCCAAGTACTAGTCACGTCCAATTTTACATCCTCTTCTTACTTTGACATTGTTGATTCTTTTTTACTTGTCATTTCTTTTGTGAATTAGTGTACAATAGCCTCTCTCTTATCCACGCACCTCTGGTATGGACTTAAATAAAGAAGTTATATTTTTTGCCTTGGGTGTGATTGGGCTATATTTAAAAAAAAAAATTAAAGAATTTATCTCTGATGTCTTTATATATTTTTTTAATGTTTTGCCTTGTGGTTTAGGGTTTCTTCGGGAAATTAAAATATGTTTTAGATATAAAGTAAAATATGTGCGAAATATAATAAAGAGAATGTACTTTCCTAAAGAAGTCCAAGACCAGAAGGCAGAACTTAAAAAAAAAATGTTTTATTAATTTCTAAACAATGAAGCTCAATCATACCCAGGTCAAACAAGATAATAACAATAATAATAAAGAGCTCAATAATTTAAATACAATAGAAAAAAAACTTTTCTTAGTTTAATGGAAACCATTCCTGCATACGCGGTGATGCCGCTTTATCAGATAATTGTTTTATGTTAGAAAACTAAAAATTAAAACAATTTAATTCTGGCGCACCAGCAAACATGTTAAAACATTACAAATTACATCAAAAATAAGTTTGTATTCTACTTCATAGTATTGAAGGTGATTAATTACATTTTTTGTATCTCTGTATAGTTAAGATACGCGGTAACTGTTGCAGTCATGGTTAAATAAGAGGGAGTCTACTGCATATCTTTATGCTGGAAGAATGTATTTCCCATTATGACATTATTTATTGTACAGTATTCTATTATTCGTTGCCCATTATTATTTTTTTGTTACTTCTCAATTCTCCCCATTCGTCCCTCCGATTTTTCTTAATCATTTCCTACTCTCCTATTCAAGACCCCTACCAGAATTAAAAAACCATCTGTTTCCTCTATAAATTGCTCCAGAATTCATATATCTCATTTTCTTCTTCTCATTTATTTGATTTATAAACTGTTAATATTGTATATAAAGAGCATTTTTCTAGAAGTATAGAACTTTGATATAGAAATTAAATAATATAAAACATAAAAATCATATTGAAGCAGTATTGTAAATTTGTAAAAAACCTCTAAAAAAGCATTCTTTACTTCGTTCTTTATATCTATTTCTAATCTTATTATTCCATAAGTTATACACACTTCTTCAGTCTCTTATACCAATGTGTTAATTGTTCCATTATATTGTAATCATGATTTTTAGGTGAAATGCTAACAAACTTCAACAAATCCGAGATGCTAGATTTCAAAGCCCAAATTGATGAGTTGAGAACATTAGTAAAGCAAACCATCAAAGGACTGGAACTTTTTAAGAATATTATGCAAGCGATAACGACGATATTGAAGTCTAACGTAAATGCTGAAATTAAATATTTAACGTTTCAGCAGACGT
Source organism: Quadriops clusia (assembly GCA_033557875.1). Classification (NCBI taxonomy): domain Eukaryota; kingdom Metazoa; phylum Arthropoda; class Insecta; order Coleoptera; family Hydrophilidae; genus Quadriops; species Quadriops clusia. Next base: position 19,922 of record JAWQRP010000041.1, on the reverse strand, counting down.
ATGATATCCTTAGGCAACATGAGATTCCTTTTGACCCCGAAGATGAGGAATTTGCTTATTTCTTGGAGAAGGAATGGAAGAGTTTGTATCTGAGTGCGATTTATCGAAACCAAACTTTGGAAACAACGAAGGAACGCTTCGCTAAAATTACTCAGGGAGAGATCAGGAAATTCTGCGAGCTGCTTGCAGAATTTGTTAAAAAGTTCGATGCCGAAGGACCGGGAGCAGTTGGCGAAGACCTTAATCTTGGAGTTAAATTAATGGATGAATATCAAGTATGTGAGAACAGTTAATTTAATAAGTTCATTATTTTTATATTTATTACAATTACTTACTTATTAATTTTTATTTATTTTTTTTAAGGCAATATTTGCAGATTTAGAGGCTAGAAGACTAGATCTTACCAACGCTGAAATGCTGTTTGACATTCCCCTAGCCGATTATTCAGAATACTTACGCTGTAGAACTGAATTCCAAAATATGGAGCAGGTATTCAAGTTATACAAAGCTCAGAAGTATGCTCGAGAACTGTGGGGCAAGACCCTTTGGGCTAACTTAAACCCGGACGCGCTAGTAGAAGGCATCGAAGGGTTTATGAAAGATTTTCGAAAGCTTCCGAAAGTCATAAGGACCATGCCAGTCGGGCAAACTTTGGATAATAACATGAAGGCATTCAAAAACGCTGTGCCCTTGATGGTAGCTTTGAAAAATGAGGCTTTAAGAGAGCGACACTGGAAGGAATTAATGCAGAAGACTGGTCAATTTTTCGATATGTCACCGGACAGGTTTACTTTGGATAATATGTTTGCCATGGAGTTGTGGAGGTATCAAGATATAGCCGAAGAGATAATTAATAATGCTATTAAGGAATTGCAAATTGAGAAGGGGGTAAAGGAGATTGCGGAGACTTGGGCAAATATGCAATTTATTGTAAGCACTTTATTTGATATTTGTAGTTATTCATTGTAATGCTTATGACATATTTCTTCCGAGTGCCTCTTTTTCCTCATTGGAAAAGTAGATAGTCTCAAGGTTTGCAAAAAAACATATTTCCAACAGTGATGACATGTATTCAATGAGACTACATACGCATGAATATGTCTTAAAAAGACGAAACCAGTAGCCTTCCGGCAAAAAAATGTATTGTCAGAAATAGCTCATTCTTTAACAACCCTTTATTAATTATCATACCCTGATCTAGAACATCATACAATACATAATTACATAATTATTTTCTTGATTTGAACCCATAATTACATAATATTAATTTTTTTTAAACGCATACAAAGGTTATTTGGAGCATAAAGAAAGTAAGTTATGTTTTGTGGTTGGGAACCCAGCAAGCCTTGCGTTATATTTGGGAAATAATAATCCTTGTAGAAGAGAAGGATAACGAGCCTTTTAATATCGCATTTTTTTTAAAAAAGCAAGGATATTTATTTCCCAAATATAAGTTATGCTTATTTTGCTTTCTAAATGAAATAAGATGTTGGAAATGCGTACTTTACTATTATTTAGATCAACAAACACATGAAAGGAACTACTGATAGAGGTTGGATTCTTGGTGATACAGCAGACATTGCGCAAATCTTAGATGACAATTCCATGAACCTGCAAAGTATGGCGGGGTCCCAGTTTGTGGGCCCTTTCTTGGGCATAGTCCAAACTTGGGAAAAGAATTTAGCAACCATAGGAGAGGTCATAGACGAATGGATACAAGTGCAGAGGAAGTGGATGTACTTGGAAGGCATTTTTGTGGCAGGCGACATAAGAACACAATTGCCGGATGAGGCGAAAAAATTTGATGATATCGACAAACTATTCCGTAGGATTATGGCCGAAGCTGCTAAGGATCCGAATTGTTTATCATGTTGTTTGGCTTCGGGACGATTGCAGGTAAATTATCAATAGAATAGATTTATTTCTTAACAATTAATAAAAAAAATACCGTATTAATGATTGAAATTTATTACATTTAGGAATTTCAAGGCTTAAGCTTCGGCTTAGACAAATGCCAGAAGTCTTTGAACGATTACTTAGACTCCAAGAGGAGAAAATTTCCCAGATTTTTTTTCATTTCCACGGATGAACTACTTTCGATTTTGGGCAGCAGTGACCCCGCAGTCGTTCAAGAACACATGTTGAAAATGTTCGACAACATTAAGAGTTTGCGGCTAGGGCCTGATAACAACGAACGCACTGTTGCGAGTGCGATGATATCCGCTGAAGGAGAGATAATGGAGTATCGGAATGTCGTTTACGCTGAAGGAAAAGTAGAAGATTGGATGACGGAAATAGTGAGAGAAATGCGAGCATCAAACAGGTTTATTACGAAAAAGTCCATTTGGGACTATGGCAAGACTCATAGGCCCCGAACTAACTGGATGCTGGATTACCAAGGGATGATAATATTAGCAGCCAATCAGGTGTGGTGGACAGCTGAAGTCGAAAATGTGTTTAATAAAATAAAGAAGGGCAATAAAAGGGCTATGAAACAGTATTTGGAAACACTTAACAAACAGCTGGACGACATTGTCATTACTGTAAGAGCTGATTTAACCTCTAATGATCGAGCTAAATTTAAAACTATTGCAACTATTGATGTGCATGCTCGAGATATCGTGGAGAATTTTGTTAGGGACAGTGTTATGGATGCCCAAGAATTTGAATGGGAAAGTCAGCTAAGGTAATAAAACTGATTTCGCCAAACAATATTTTCACCAAATAAATGGAAAATTTTGTTTTACGTTTCTTTCTAGATTTTACTGGGTACGCGACATTGACAATTGCCGAGTCACACAATGTACCGGATCCTTTGAGTACGGTTACGAATATATGGGTCTAAACGGACGCCTTGTAATAACACCTTTAACAGATAGAATCTACTTAACAATCACACAAGCCTTGCTAATGTACATGGGCGGAGCCCCAGCTGGGCCTGCAGGGACAGGAAAAACGGAAACTGTTAAAGACCTTGCTAAAGCAATGGCGCTGCTTTGCATAGTAACAAATTGTGGAGAAGGAATGGACTTTAAGGCAGTTGGCACCACCCTCTCCGGCCTATGTCAATGTGGAGCATGGGGATGTTTCGACGAATTTAATCGAATCGACATATCTGTTTTATCGGTTATTTCAACACAACTACAAACAATAAGAAGCGCTCTCGAGTCGCATGTGACCAAGTTTATTTTTGACGGTGTTGAAATCGATCTCGATTCGAAAGTAGGAATATTCATCACGATGAATCCTGGATATGCCGGACGAACCGAACTCCCGGAATCGGTTAAAGCTTTATTTAGACCTGTAGTATGCATATTTCCAGATTTGGAACTCATTTGCATGATTTCTTTATTTTCCGATGGATTCTTGACTGCTAAAGTGTTAGCTAAAAAGATGACAGTTTTATATAAATTGGCGAGGGAGCAATTGTCTAAACAGTACCATTACGACTGGGGCTTAAGGGCTCTAAATGCTGTATTAAGGATGGCTGGCGTGTTGAAGAGGGGAAGTCCTGATCTTCCTGAAGGTTTAGTATTAATGAGAGCTTTGCGAGATATGAACTACCCTAAATTTGTATATGAGGATATGCCACTATTTCTTGGTTTGATTCGAGATCTCTTCCCTGGAATGGATTGCCCTCGAGTTGGCTACCCTGACTTTAATGCCGCTGTTGAAAAAGCTCTACAAAGACATAGGTGACTATTTTTTTTGAGCTTTCAAACAATAAGATCTACTCTGAAAATCTTAAATCATACTTAAAAATATTTTAAGTTTTTATATGTTAAAAATATCACTTTTTTGATTAATATTTTTAAAAAAATACTTTTAACTTAATTTCTTCCAGATATGTTATGTTGCCTGAACAAATAGACAAGGTAGTTCAGTTATACGAAACCATGATGACTCGACATTCGAGTATGGTTGTCGGCCCGACAGGAGGTGGCAAAAGCGTGGTAATCCACACTTTGTGCCTTGCCCAGAACATAATGGGCTTGCCAACAAAAATTACAACTCTTAACCCAAAAGCTTGTTCCGTAATCGAGCTTTACGGGGTCTTAGACCCGTACACTCGGGATTGGACCGACGGACTCCTTTCAAACATCTTCAGAGAAATGAACAAGCCTACTGAAAAAAAGGAAAGAAGGTATGTCCTATTTGACGGAGATGTTGACGCCCTTTGGATTGAAAATATGAATTCGGTAATGGATGATAATAAGCTCCTTACATTGGCCAATGGCGAACGAATAAGGTTGTTGCAGCCAACCTGTGCCTTATTGTTCGAAGTTGGGGACTTGCAGTATGCTTCTCCTGCTACTGTGTCTAGGGCTGGTGAGTGAAAATTATAAACCTATAGCTTTATTTGTAGTAGAGCAATTTTGGTAGAGTTTCAGCATTGACCATTCTTTTAAACACGAGTTGAATCTTACGTTATAATTTTTGGGACTCAATATTTTATAAACTGATGTATGTAAAAAACCAAACATTAGTATATAAATTTATACTAGGTTTGTTTTTTTTAAACCTCTGATGGGGTGTAAAAATAAAACTAATAAGAACTATAAAATAGATATATTACCAAAAGTTACATATAGTAGGGGAGCCCGGGATGCTAAATTTGCAGTTACTAAAGCGTCATGGGGACCTATTGGATTGTGAAGGTTAGGTCCTAAAACGAAAAAAAAGTTTATGTTAAGTTTGCCATTTTAGTGGAGAGGAGAGCGTGTACAAATTTACAAAAATGTAAAAAAAACAGTCACATCGAAATACTCGAGTGCGTCAGACATTCATAGTGTATACGCGCTATGTCTTTCTCATAACCGAGAGATATTAATCTGACGAGTAATTAGTGGTGGGTGGCCGTAAAAAGGGGTAGGAAAGGAAAAAAAAAGTTATTCGAGCGTGTCAGATATTAACAAAGTGAACTCAAAAAAGTGTCCTATTCAAATGACTGACGATTTCCAGGTGACGTTTTTTTTTTTACACCTTTGTGACTCGCCCATTTCCTTATGTTCCGCTCAAATCGTCAGATTATTGAAATATACACTGTTCTGCATGTACTTAACTTACCTTGTCTTAATCTGACGCGCTCGAGTCTTTCTGAGGATCGCTTTTTTTTTACTAATCTGACGGGGTGCCCTCAACGCACGCCCCTATATTAAGGGTTCATATATGGTAGGGGTACATTACAGGGTACAAGGTTTCTCCCCATATGATTTTCTCTCGCGCTCGAGTAACGCGTAAAATCCCCGCTTGGGCTCCCCTACTAATATATCCTTGGGTACTTTTCAATATAATCACTATTTATATTTAGGCACTTCTCATACTGCTATACAAGCTTTTCATTACCCTCTTTATACCATGTTGCCATCAATGGAACAGAATTATGGATTATATCACAATGATGACCTACTATGGATATGTAATAATATCCTGGTTTTTTAGGGGAACTCTGTAGAGTGTCATGCAGGAATTATTTTATCGAGAACAAGGTCCTTGCATTGTACGGCATGTATGTGTATGAGTGCTGTGCCTTTCTAAGAAACGATCGAGACTTTTTCCAACCAGCTGTGCGTGGTCATGAATTCAATACGCGACACAAAGAACTATCTAAGTCCCTATAACATCCTTGATGAGAGTACAGGACAATGTGTACCATCAAATACTCAAGGTATACAACAGTCTGCCTTACAACCTAAGGAGTATAAACAAAAAGAAATTTTTCAATAGTTTTAAGAGTCCTTCTGAGGAAGGCTTTCTATTCTATGGCTGAATTCTTTGGTTTGATTTGGGACTGATAAACATACTAAGCTATAATGTTATGAATCATAGTGTAAGTTTCTTTTCTTTTGACTTCTTCCATAGTCTATGTAAGGAATTTTTTTTTGAATTAATGAAAAATTATTATTATAATGAATTGAGATGGGTCTTCACGAAGTCTTGGGGCTCGTTGTCTATTCCACAACCGTGGAAAAGTTTTACAGTAACGTTCTGCATTTACACTTGTCCTTGCCTTCCCGAATAACTTTTTGAAATAAAAACATGGTGCCCATGATCTTTATGTTGTTGAAAATGTTTGAATTTTTTTTGTTTGATTGGTGAAATTTAATGCATTAATTGTCATGACTTGTTTCGTTTCTGGAGTATCATACAGAACCTGTTTCCTTTCCGGTTATGATGTTTTTTCAAAATTTCACAATTCGCACTGGCAGGAAAACCCATCGTGTTTACATGCTTCCAGATCAACTCAGAATGGCTTTGCATGCTTGACAGTGTCTAAGGTTATGCGTAAAGTAGTATGCTACGCGTTGTTGGCCCATATTACTAGAGTGGCAGTTTTACAGTACGATCGGAGGTTGGGACCCTCATATACTTCTTTGGCCATATTAATTGTTTTAGATAATTTTTTTATCTTTATACAATAATACAATAATTTTACCATAGGCCCTGAGTTAGATTGCTCCTGAAACCTGTTATGCTATTTACAATATTATTACCTGCAGAACTTACAATTGATGTTTTCTTGAACAAGCTTCACATTCTTGGTACAGATGTTTTGATTTGCTTGAACAAGAACGACCTGAGCAGCATGCAGGATTAAAGTTCCATCTATCTTCAATTCGCTTGAACAGGAAAATCGCTTAAAAAATTGCACTACAGAAAATAAACGACAACGAAAGGATTGATTGACCATGATTGTCAGTTCTGCTGCTATGCCTGTAGCTGCGTTTAAAAGTAAACATTGTCCCAAGTGTTTATATAAATCGATTTATTACTGGAACTTTTAATAAATGAATGCCCATTGGGAGATTTATGTATAGCTTCAAATTGAGCTTATAATTATCTCTCATTTTTTTGACTTGTTCTGTGCCCCTGACATTTTTTTTATGAATTAATAAAGTTTATCATTATTATTAATATTGTACCTTCTTAGGTATGGTTTACGTTGACCCGAAGAACTTGGGCTACGACCCTTTCTGGCTAAAATGGGTAAATTCAAGGAAGCACCCGCCCGAACAAGAATATTTCCAAAAACTTTACGACCTCTATGTCCCACCAGCCTTGTCTTACATCCTACTAGGAACAATTGGACAGCAACAGGTTGCTCCCCTAAAATCAATTATCCCCCAGACGGGCTTAAACATGGTGACACAACTGTGCTTCATGCTTGATGCCATGTATCCGGATCCCGAAGAAATGACAAGAGACCCTGAGGATCCAGCCGACGAGTCCTTCCTAGAGTGCGTTTACTTGCAAGCAATGTACAATTCCATAGGGGCCTCTCTAGTCGAAGAATGCCGGCTGGACTTTGATATATTTATAAAGAAACTTTGCACTTTAATGTCCATCGAAGACACCCCGGAAGCACCTTGCGACTACTTTCATACCCCCGCCACATTTGAAACCTTTTATGAGTACTATTTTGACATCGAGAAGAAAACATGGTTTGCTTGGAAATGGCTAGTTCACGAATACGTCCACGATAAAACAAAACGATTTTCTGAAATTCTTGTGCCTACAATCGATACTGTAAAAATAACATACCTATTAAAACTTATGAACCAAGTGAAAAGACCAATTATTTTAATTGGCGAAACTGGTACTTCAAAGACGGCAATTATTTCCAATTTCTTGCGCCAGTTAGATTCGGAAGTCTTCATTTTGCTGAATATTAACTTCTCCTCGAGGACTTCCTCTTTGGACGTTCAGTGCAATTTTGAGTCATCAGTAGAAAAGCGGACCAAAGATATCTACGGCCCGCCGATGGGTAAAAAGCTTATTTGTTTCATTGATGATATGAACATGCCTCACGTTGATGACTACGGAACTCAACAACCGATTGCCCTTCTGAAGTTATTATTTGAAAAAGGTGGATTTTACGGTCGGGGCAAAGAGTTGTACTGGAAAAATATTCGAGACATCAGTTATTTGGCCGCAATGGGTAAAGCAGGAGGAGGGAGAAATGAAGTCGACCCGAGATTCATGTCAATGTTTACAGTACTTAATTTGGTTTTTCCGTCAGAAGACACTCTATTCCATGTTTACGTTTCCATTCTGAGCGGCCATTTAGAAGACTTCGCAGACGAAGTTAGAGTTGCCGATAAAATCATCCAGATGACCCTCAACTTGTACAAAAAAGTGATCACCGAACTGCCTCCCACCCCGAGCAAATTCCACTACATATTCAACATGCGAGACTTTTCGAGAGTTTGTGCGGGAATGTGCCAAACGGTTCCGGCTAAGTATATTTTCATTTACCAAATCGTAAGACTTTGGAGAAATGAATTTACTCGAGTATTCTGCGACAGACTCATCAGTGAAAGTGATCAAGAATTGCTTCATAATTATCTCAGTGATGAAGTAGCAGAAATGTTTCCTCCTAGTGTGAAAGAACAAGAAGACCTTACTAATAGACTAAGAGACGCTGAGGAAGAAGGATTAGATTTAGAAGAAATGGCTGAATTGGACATTAAACCGATCGAAGAACCTACTGCAGAAGAATTGGCTCAGAAGCAAGCAGAAGAGGAAGCGCAAGAAGAAAAAGTAGATTTGCAGGAATACGTTATGAGGGATCCGTTACTTTTTGGAGATTATAGAAATGCAGTCCAAGATGAAGAGATTAGGTATTACGAAGACCTTCTAGATTACCAGGCGATTTATTTCCTATTTCAAGAAATAATTGAAGAATATAATGAAATGAAGGAGAAGCTCCACATTGTGTTGTTCGATGATGCCTTGGAGCATTTAACTCGAATACATAGAGGCTTGAGGATGCAGCGTGGGCATGTAATGCTGGTTGGTGTTGGCGGCAGTGGCAAGGCGAGTTTAACAAGACTTGCTGCATATACCGCTCAGTGCGAATACTTTGAAATAGCTCTTAGCCGAGGTTACAACGAAAATGCATTTAAAGAAGATTTGAAGAAATTATATAACCAACTCGGAGTTGCTAACAAAGCCACTGTATTTTTGTTCACGGCGGCGCAAGTTGTGGAAGAAGGCTTCTTAGAGCTGATAAATAATATTTTGATGATTGGATATGTACCCTCACTTTTCACAGATGAGGACAAGGAAAGCGTTATCGGGATGTGCAGAAATGCATCTCGAGATGCAGGTTATGGTATTTCCAAGGATGCTGTTTGGCAGTATTTTCTTACGACTTGCTCTGACAACCTTCATGTTGTTCTTAGTATGTCACCTTCGGGGGATATTTTGTCGAAACGATGCAGAAGTTTTCCAGGTATGAATTAGTATGCAAAAAATGTTTTACTTATAAATTAAAAATAAGTTTAAATTTAAAGATAATTATTTTTTCCAGGGTTAGTTAACAATACAACGATTGATTGGATATTCCCCTGGCCCTTGCAGGCATTATATGCTGTCGCTCAAGTCTTCCTGAAAGATAATGCAAAGATACCACAACAGTTTAGGCAACCGATTATTGCCCATGTGGTTCATGTTCACAGTTCTCTTTCAGAGTACACAAAGGAATTCTTAGTGAAATTAAGAAGGAAAAATTATGTCACTCCTAAACATTACCTCGATTACATTCAAACCTATTTGAAATTACTCGATGAAAAGGACAGTTTTATTAGAATGCAATGTGATCGACTCATGGGCGGGTTATCAAAGATTGCTGAAGCTAGCAAAGACTTGGATGTTTTAAACAAGAAATTGGCAATACAAAAGGTATTCATGGTTTTTTAAATTTTCCTTTATTGCCTTTTCTTTAACTCTCGTGACGTGCTATTTTCCTATTTGTAATGTAACTGAAACGGGATATTTTTGAGGTTTTCGAAATTGTAGGCTCTTTGTCGTTATAGCATATTTGTAGCAGAAAATTTTGTTAACGCTGCCTCAACTTGAATATTGCATTTAAGTAAAAATATGTATTAAATGTCATAATTATCATATTTTTTAATAAATGCGCTTACAATGGTAATTTTCAAAACAAGAGATTACACAAAGAGGAACATCCCTGTAATAATTTGTTTCTTTTCTTAGATTATGCTTGCTGCAGAAAACATATTTTTTTACGCTCTGCTTAATTCGTTCTTCTGTAGGAATTTTGTTAATAAAATGTCGTCAAGTTATTCTTAATGGATAGTTACTATGAGCTCGACCAATTGTAAGAGATTTATTTTTTTTGTTGTGTTTTGTAAATATTTACTGAAGTAATTCCAGTCGAAATAATGCAGTCTGTTTTTTTTTAAATATTTTTATATAAAATGAGAGAATTGTAGATGCAAATATCTAGAAGGTGGAAAAAGATTTTTTAGACCACTTGATGGATTTTCTGGTACATTTTATGGCACTATAGTACCATCAAATCAGATTTTTCCACGACATTATCATTTTCATTATATTCTAGCACTGCAGTAGGTTTCTTGACTTCTCTTTGGTTGTTTTATCCATTTTTGCCATAGCAGTAATTGATATTTCATACATGGTTGGTAACACATGTTGTCTTATCGCATCATTTAATCTCAAGAAGTGATCTAGACGAATAAAGTATTATGTAATTTTTCTGTGTTCGAACTTCTCATATTCTGATTCATATTAAATCTCAATCTGTTACAGAAAATAGTCACGAAAGCAACTGAAGAGTGTGAAGTTATGTTAAAAGAAATAGAAGCTGGCACCAATGCGGCAACACAAAAGAAGAATATTGCCTCCGAAAAGAGTGTTGAAATTGAACAGCAGAAGAAAGTCATTGCAGTAGAGCAGGGCGAGGCCGAAGAGGCATTATCTGAAGCATTGCCTGCCTTAGAAGCTGCCCGTTTGGCCCTTGAAGATCTTGATAAGAATGATATTACTGAAATTAGGTCGTTTGCTACACCACCTGAGGCCGTCCAAGTGGTTTGTGAATCTGTAGTCATCATTAAAAATATTAAGGTAATTACTTATTATTATTGCTATTATTTTGTAGTTACGAACATATGAGTCGTTTATTTTGAAACTGATCTAGATCCTTAAGGTGATTTTTTTGTCCTAGTACAGTTTACACTTTGATGTTATCTATAATAAATAATAATTTTAAAGTGAAGTATACGAAATGTAATCATTTTGAATACATAAATTTACATCTTTATATCTGCTTTATAACGAATATTCAATCATGTGTGGATCAATGTGTATAATAAAACTAAATTTAAAAAAAATAAGAACTTACTTGTAATTTGAAATTTATAAAAAAATATTGGAGAACATTATGCAAAAAAAATACTTTTTCTTACTCTTGGTGCAAATTCCGAAATTCTCATTTTTCTTCCATTTTAGGATGTATCATGGAAGGGTGCGAAAGCAATGATGTCAGATCCATATTTCCTAAGAAGTCTCCAAGAACTCAATTGCGATGCCATTACTATTGCCCAGCAAAAGGCAATAAGAGCACATTTAAAGACTTGCAAGAAGTTGGAGGATATGAAAAAAGTTAGTAAAGCTGGATACGGTTTGCTCAAGTTTGTTGAGGCCGTTTTAGCTTACTGCGTCGTCTACAGGGAAGTTAAGCCCAAGAAAGACAGAGTAGAATATTTACAAAAGGAAATGGACAATGCATTAAAAACATTACACAAACTAGAGGTAGAAATTACAAAGTTAGAAAGTGACTTGGAGAAATTGAATGCGAAATACGAAACTGCTATGAGACGAAGGCAAGAACTACAGGAAGAAACCGATATTATGATGAGACGATTAATTGCTGCTGATAAGTTGCTTACTGGATTAAGTTCGGAACAAGCTCGATGGAAAGGTATTGATAGCTCTAATATTAATTGATATTCTGTTAGAATAATTATTTCGGAATTTTAGAGGAGGTGGCCAAGCTTCATGCCGAACAAAATCGTTTAGTTGGGAATTGTTTGCTTAGTGCAGCATTCTTGAGTTACACTGGCCCCTTCAGCTACGAATTCAGGAAGGAGATGGTTTACGACGATTGGCAATCCGATATTTTGGAGAAAGGAATTCCCTTGACACAACCTTATCGGGTTGAAACTAACTTGTCTACCGATGTGGAAATAAGCGGATGGACTTCCGAAAATTTACCACCGGATGAACTCTCGGTACAGAACGGTATCTTAACGACGAGAGGCTCCCGATTTCCCATGTGTATTGATCCACAACAGCAAGCGTTGAATTGGATAAGAAAACGGGAAGAGAAAAATAGTTTAAAGGTAATTATTCGTTAGTATTGACATTTCTTTTTAGAGATTGCTTTAAATTTACATAAATATTAAATCTACATATTTACGAACATTTCTGATTTTTTTCAGACTCTCAGCTTTAATGATTCAGATTTTCTAAAACATTTAGATATGGCAATAAAGTATGGAACCCCTGTATTATTCCAAGATGTGGATGATTATATCGATCCAATTGTAGACAAGGTTTTGGAAAAAGACATAAAAACTGTCAGTGGTCGAGTTTTCGTCATGTTGGGTGACAAAGAAGTCGACTTAGACCCTCGTTTTCGAATGTATCTGACGACAAAATTATCCAATCCCACGTTTAACCCTGCTACTTATGCCAAGGCTGTTGTAATTAATTACACTGTTACTTTATCAGGTAAGAATTTTTTTATGTTATGAAATTAGTATAAGTATTTGTTTGGCTTTTCCTGAGGACATGTTCCACAATCCCGTGAGAGAGACCGAAGTGAATACCTTATTGTGGTTCACACCGTGTGGACCAGAGTATATATTATATAGACAATTAACAATGATGAAACAACTCTGCAGAAAACAAAAAGATGACGCAATTTCCAGCTTTATTAATTTTACAATTTTTCTTTAAAGGTCTTGAAGATCAATTACTGAGCGTAGTAGTGAGAAATGAAAGGCCTGACTTGGAAGAACAAAGGGAAAGCCTCATTGCAGAAACATTTGAAAACAAAAATCTGCTGCAACAACTAGAAGACTCTCTTTTGCGAGAATTGTCTACAACGCAAGGCAACATGTTGGATAACGTTGAGTTAGTGGACACTTTAGAAAACACGAAAACTAAAGCTTCAGAAGTTAAAGAAAAATTGGAGCAAGCGGAAATCACAGCTAAAGACATTGATTTGCTTCGGGATGGTTACCGCCCTGTGGCTAAGAGAGGCGCCATTTTGTTCTTTGTACTATCCGATATGGCAACCGTAAATGCAATGTACCAATATTCACTAGCCTCATATCTGGAAGTATTCGCTTATTCTCTCAGGAAAGCATTGCCTCATACTGTTTTGCATCGACGGTTACGGAACATAATAGATTGCTTAACTAAAATGGTTTATGACTACGGTTGCACTGGGATATTCGAAAAACATAAACTTCTGTATTCTTTCCAAATAACGACGAAGCTTCAGCAACATGAGAATGTTATCCAGCAAGTTGAGTTAGATTTCTTTATAAAAGGTTCCATTAGTTTAGAAAAAGCCACCAGGGCATGCCCCGCTAAGTGGATAACAACTCAGGGTTGGAACGATATATTGAAACTATCTGTCGATTTTGTGGAACACTTCGAAAAGTTACCCGATGACATAGAACAAAACATTGACATTTGGAAAGAGTGGTACGATTATGATGCGCCAGAGGCCCACGCATATCCAATGCACTACCATGAACGATTAACCCAATTTGAATTGCTAATGTTTTTAAGATGTTTTCGCGTCGACCGAGTTTACCGGGCTATTGGGAATTACATCACAGAGACAATGGGTGAAGAATTCATAATGCCTCCCGTTATCAGTTTGGATAACATTTTTGATCAAAGCAGCCCCAAAACTCCGGTTATTTTCATTCTCAGTCCCGGTTCAGATCCAACAGCCGAATTAATGAAACTTGGGGAAAGGTATGGCTTTGGTTCCGGGAAATTTAAGTATTTGTCTCTCGGGCAAGGGCAGGAACAGGGGGCTTTGGACTTGCTCGATATCGCTGTTAACAAGGGTAATTGGCTAATGTTGCAGAATTGCCATTTATTGTTAGCCTTCATCCGGGTCTTGGAGAAAACTTTTGAAAAAATAACCACTCCTCATCCAGACTTTCGGTTGTGGCTGACTACTGATCCGGTTAACAATTTCCCCATTGGGATATTACAAAGCTCGTTAAAAGTAGTAACGGAACCGCCCAACGGCTTGAAGTTAAATTTGCGGAACACTTACTTTAAAATGCGGGAGAAGGTTTTGGACGATTGCGTCCATCCATCATACAAATCGTTGGTGTATGTGCTGGCTTTCTTCCATGCTGTCGTGCAAGAACGAAGGAGGTACGACAAAATTGGTTGGAACATCAATTACGACTTTAACGAGTCAGATTTTCATGTTTGCGTGAAAATTTTGAACACTTATTTAACGAAGGCGTTGGTGAACAAGGACTCAAGAATACCGTGGAACAGTTTGAAGTACCTAATTGGGGAAGTGATGTATGGTGGAAGAGTTATCGATGATTTCGATAGGCGGATCGTGAAGGTTTACATGAATGAATATATGGGGGACTTTCTGTTCGATACGTTCCAGCCATTCCACTTTTATCATGATTCAACTGTTGATTACGTTATTCCTCCTGATGGTACAAAAGACGAATATATTGGTAAGTTATTATTTTTTTACATTGTGATGACACACTGTCATACTAAGATACTTTATGTACCTATTATATTTCATATATACGTTGCATGACAAAACACCATCATATCCTTTTAAAACATGTTAATCTTTCTGCAATTGTTCTTACTTCATTTATGATAATTGCTTACAATTATGTAAGAGATTACTGTTAGGATATATTTTCGTTTATTCATACTGCATGCGATGATTAAAACGTTTTACCACAGATAATAGATAGCTCGCGTATATGGAGAATACAGCGGCGCTTTTCGATTTAAAAAGGAGCCCGGACCGGTTTAGTCAGGAGCCGGTGAGGTGGAGGCGCTAGTGTAGCGCTATGGGTCTATTCACACACACGTGCAGCGGATCGACAGACCACAGTCAGGACAAGTCCTCTCTTACGGGTTTCAATGCTTGCATTCACAGATGTCGTCAGCGACTGTGCTGGGCACCGACCGAGCAGAGCCTATGCCTTGTATACTAATTTGCTCTGTTGAGCCCTGATCGGTCGGTTGCTTGTCGATGTGTGTGAATACACCCTATTTATCTATCTGCCCAATTTGTATTTATGTCAATATTTAGTTGTCATTGCCATCATCTTATGCAACCGGTTCTGAATGTTATTGAGCGAACTATCTGTTATCTGAGGTTTTACTATTATTATTATTATTATTGTTAAAAACCACAGCTGTTCATATATTAAAAATTTTTAGAAGCAATTGATGAGTTGCCCTTGGCTAATAGTCCCATGGTGTTTGGACTTCATTCTAATGCGGAGATTGGATATTATACTCAAGCAGTGAAAGAAATGTGGCTGCTGCTCATTGAATTACAACCCCAAACTGGTATGTACAACTTTGAACAATAAAAAAATTATGAAACTATATTTATTAAATAGGTATGTATTACTATAATCCTTTTTCTTTTGTCGCGGCAGAGATTCGTAAATATGACCCAACAAAAGGTTTGTAATGAGTAGGTAGTAAACTTGTGTTTTGAACTTGTGGTTGCATATTAATTGTACAGTTTTATTTTTTTTAATGTAATAAAACCATATAAACGTATACAATTGGTTTTGCACGGTTGACATAATTGACATTAATATTAATACAAAAAATTAAATAACTGATGGGGAATTGATTTCCCTGAGCTACAAGTTATGATCAAAATACATCATTAATTATATATAGGTAATTGTAGATATTAGAAAGATGATTCATCGCAAGCGACATTAATGTGTAGCTTGTAAATAATATGATATTTCTTTTTCTTATTTTCACGTTGTTGATGTTAAGATTGTGTATTTTCTGATAATTTGACAATATGTTCTTCCTCTAGCTCATTCACTACTGTTGCCATTGTGCATTTTGAGAGAACTTTGCGATGCGATTTTCCTCTGATTCATTCTTACATCACTAACATTGGCATTGTGCCATTTAGCATTCTTTTTTCCCCTGTTTCATTTTTACGATAATAATAATAATAATTGCATTTATGGTGACATTTACGTTTTGCCTTCCCTTATATTTCCTTATTATCGTTGGCAAATTTTCTGGGTCATCTCTTTTTCTTGGTAATATTTTTAATACAATGCATGACAGTTATATAGTGAATGTATCCTGGGTTAATGATTTTAGGTCTTTTATGATTTCTTGGTAGTTTTTGTGAAATGTGTAAGAAAAGTGGTGGAATTTTAGTTATTTAGTCATTGTTTTATTTACGTGTTTTAGTGTTCATTCTTGAAATAATTTTATATCTCAACCTAATGTAATTCTTCAGGCGAATCAGCGGCAGGGATTAGTCGTGAGGAGTTCATCCAGTCGGTTGCTAACGACATTTTGAGCAAAATACCCGACGAGTATGAAATTTGGAAAGTTCGCCGGGCCTTTCAGATAATCATGACCCCGACAATAATTGTGTTGCTCCAAGAATTAGAACGGTTCAACAAATTAATATCTTGCATTGGTCGAACCTTACAGCAATTGAAAAAGGCTTTAGCGGGTGAAATCGGCATGGATGCTACGTTGGATAATGTAGCTTACTCCCTATATAATGGTCAGTTGCCTTATACCTGGAGGAAACTGGCCCCAGCAACTTGCAAAAATTTGGGTGGCTGGATTGAACATTTCTTGAAAAGGCAGACTCAGTACTACAATTGGGTTGGTAACATTTGAAGATAGTCTATTTTATTCGTTTATGTTTTCTCTAACATGTGATAGATTCTCATATAATACATTTGATAAATTGTTTTAGACTGTCCAAGGAGATCCAATGGTGTTATGGCTATCTGGATTGCATATACCGGAGACGTATCTTGCAGCAATAGTACAAATAGCTTGTAGAAAAAATAATTGGCCTTTAGATAGATCCACCCTGTATACAACAGTCACTCAGTTTGTCGATCCACTTGATATTGAAGAAAGACCGGAGCCTGTGAGTACCTACTTATTTTTTTAAATTTATATTATTTGTTTGTTTTTGTTTTGCTATTATTGTTTTGAGTGTTTATAAATGTTTATACGAGAGGGCTGTTGAATTTAAGCGTTATTGATGCAATCGATGTCTTGACAACTTACCAAAAGATTATTTTATGTATGGTTTATAGAAGTTGGAAAGCTGTCTGATTAAATGTACCCAAAGGGAACTGTTGCAATGAATTTAAAAAAACTGTGTTTTATCGAGATATCACACTTCCGTTAAACAGCCTTGACATTAATTGAGCCCTTTAGTTTGAAAGTATTCCAAATCCATTTATATTTAAATTGTGGTATTTAAAGTTTACATTTTTTTTTAATAATAATATTGTAATCTTAATTTTGAATTAATTTCTGTAGGGAACATGTTTGTTCCACGGACTGTATTTAGAAGGAGCGAGATGGGATTTAGAGAAACGTTGCCTGGCCAAATCACGACCGAAAGTGTTAATAGAGGAGTTGCCAGTGTTAAGTGTTATACCAATAGAAGTCTTCCGATTGAAATTGCAAAACACGTTAAGAACACCAGTGTACACAACGTCCTTACGAAGAAATGCCATGGGCGTAGGTTTGGTTTTTGAGGCCGATTTAGGTACTGCTGAACATATGAGTCACTGGGTCTTGCAAGGAGTATGTTTAGTTCTTAATACAGATTGATTTTAATTTTTTGTGAGTGTTTTATACAATTTAATTTTAATAAAATATAAAGGAGGTGAAAATGTGGAACGTTTCTTTGGGAGTAAAAGTAAAATAATGAGTTTCTTTTTTTTTAGTACTTTTTGTTTTTCAAATAAAATATTTTTGGTACAGTAACTTATCGTTGCACTTAAAAATAAATAACCTAGTTCGTCGTCAAATTGTAAACAAACGTTTGTTGTCTCCGACTTGGAAGTATTGCTTTCGGGCAAAATTTGATCTTCCGCACTTGATCAAATTCTTGCAAGAGCAATTAATACTTTGGTATGTACCTGCAATTTTAAATTTATTTTAGTAGTTGTAGTTTTTAAGTATTTGATTTGTTTAGACTTTGTAATGTTAGATGAAATTTAGAGTTTTGCTTTGCAATCTTTATTTTACTGCCAATTTTGTTTTACTTACATATTGTTAGTTAATTTTGTTTTACTTACATATTTTTAGTTAATTTTGTTTTACTTACATATTCTTAGTTAATTTTCTTAGCATCTTTTGTCTCTTCTTTCACTTGTCCTTTCCCGAAGATTTTCGCCATGGAGTCCCAGATGCCGCCGAAGAACAAAGCACACAAGAGGTTTTCAAATGGAACGAAAGGATCGTGAATGCCAAGGAGGATGGAAGACAGTTTGAAATAGACAAAGAAGATAACAATGCCAAAGTATACTAATGCATGAGGAGCTGAAATGATTTCGGTTTTCTTGTCCAAGATGAAGATGACGGAAGCCAGGAGGGATGCTTTGGTGTAGCTGAAAATAATAATAAGGTTTTATTTCCTTTAATAATAAGGTTAGTTCTAATTGATCTAAAAGTTTTAAGTTTTTTTCTTGATCTCTTGATATTTGTTTTTATTATTTTTGATTCGTATACAAACACTCACAAGCTCGGTTGCATAAATTCCATAGCAGTGGGGGTCCAAACGCCTCTGATTAGTCTTTCAATTAATCGAGTGAATCCTGCCCCGTTGCCTTTTAAAGTTCCTATAATCACCATGATCAGATATGCATTGGGGTAAAGTTTGGCAGCATGGGTGACACCATCGTAGACTTTTTTACACCTGTAGACTTCTTTCATCGCTGAGCAAACTACTTTCACTGGTAGAAATTTCGCTACTTTGTATCCAATGTCAAGGGGAGTGTAAAATATCACATACCTAGAAGTTAAAGAAAATGGTAGGTTTGTGAAGAATTTTAGTACATTTACTTTAAGTAGAGTTAATTTAAGTTGATTTAGTTTGGGTGTTTTACCAGACCAAGGTGGCAACAACTAATTGTGGTGTGTTTTTCAGAGGGGCTAATACAGGTTCTGCGAGTAAAGCGTTTGCTACCATCCCTCCTGCGAAGACGACTAACATATACGAGAGCCAGCATGCTAACGGGTGTTTTCTTGAGAACACTTGAGCACCTACGATGGAAGTAGAGAAAATCGTTACTTTGTCGTAATGGATGTAGTACATGTAAGTGATTTTTTTATTTTTTATGCAAGAAATTACAGAATTCGTACATTTATATTATATTTATTTATCTAGATTTGCTTGAAGGAAAAGACAGACTTGAAATATACTGGTGTATTAAAAAATATATTCAGAAGACATACATTTACTAACTATACTTTTTGATACATAAAAAATTCTTTAAAAGCTTGGTATGATGGGTTAGTCGTTTCCAAGCATTTTATTAGTTATATTAATCGGCTTAGGTTTGGTTATGACCAATATCCTAAACATGGAATTAAAAAAAATTTTCCAGTCACTTAGTGAGCTTGTGATTGAGTTTAATTTCATATTTTCTTTCATTGCTTTATATGGCAACAAATTCTGTGTAGTTAAATATATTATATTTTGAGTGCTGGGTGATGATCTTAGAACCAAGCTCATTCAAAAAACATTATTATTTTAACAGAAATGTGTTAATTCGTATTTAAGGAAATTCTCAGAATAATAAATATCGACATTAAACTTCAAAGTTGCATTGTTTCAAGTGGCTACCACCATATCTATAGATATTTATACTTATCAGTTGCTTACTCAATCCTAAAACAATATTATCCCACTATAACATAGTATAAAAAATTCTGTGATTTAATTTCTTCAATTATTGTCATGAAAACATCTACAATTTTCTCGGCTTTTTAACTTTTACATCTGATCCCTAAGCGTTGAAAATATAATTAGCTTAAATATA
>JAWQRP010000040.1:0-50270 GCA_033557875.1 Quadriops clusia | reverse complement strand
GCTGTAACTTTTTAATTCTGTAGTTGTTGTCGGGGCGCTCTACCACCTGTTATATTTATATATTGTCATTTTGCGTTCTTTTCCGATATGCTTGAAATTAGTCACATTGCTTGACATTAGATTTTGCCCAGTACACATGCACTTGTATAATTAATTATCTTTTATTATCTAGTCAGTCCGTTAATTATTTTGACTTTTTCTTAATATGTTCATTATATTACGTCTCTTAAACTTCGTCAGCATCATTATTTACACTTAAAATATTCTTGACAATAGGTGAGTACAGCGATCTTGCATGTGTCTTTTGAATTGTTAATTAGCCTAAGGTTTTTACAAGGAAGTTTTTTAGATGGTTGTTTTATTGGTATCTGCATCTTAACTATTGTCGCTTTACTATAATGTAACCACTTATGTATACATTTGTCGTTCTAGCGCCTGAAGAGGAGGTTAGTCGAACCTCAAAACTAGTCGCAATAAAATATCTTACAATATAAGGATTTTATCTTTTATTTCATCTAAATTATCCATCCTTATGGGGACTACTCAGAACAAATATTACGTTGACTTCACTGTACTCAATAATAATGATAGTAATACAAATATGTGTAGCAACTTATGGGAAATAAGATTTTTAATATATTAAAAAAAACCCAAAATTTTTAATGAGAACTCCCAAGATAACACAAAAACATCACTTATAAACTTCAGCCAAGAAGAAACAAGAAAATTGAGCGAGTTAAACAGAAGTGAGATCGATATTTTTGTGAAGACTGCTAATAGTCGTTGTGCGCCTCCACCAATTGTGCAAGCATATATGCTTCCTATAGGAAAAATGGTATGAATAAGAAATTTGCATAGGGCAACTAGAAGTGATTTCTCTTTCACACTTTTGTGTATTTTGTGCAGAGGGCACGGCACACGGCCGATTTTTGAAGCGTGCTCGCCCCCCTCACAATGGACACGCTTTTTTAATTATTTCCATCCTGGCCACCGACGTGGCTCGAGAGGAGCTTTTTTATTCCCTTTCGGGGCGAAACATCGACAACTGATGCTCTGATAATGAGGATGATGGATGGAATTTTTGCCAGACGGGCGAGTGTGGGCCTGATATCATGCTGGCTGGCACGTATTCACATACAGACGCAGTTGTCACCGAGTGCAATGGGCGATGCAATGTTTTGAATTCTCCGCCTAATGATCTTTGCTGACGGTCTGGCTGCATTATATTTACCACGCTCGAGCGCAATGTGCTCAAAAAAATAAAATAAAAATGAACGTGCGCATTGGCATCTGCAAACAGCGAGGCTCTGGATGGGGTCCTAGAGTTATAGAAAGAAATGCGGAAAGAATATAGAGAAAATAAAGAAAAACAAAAAGGAAGAAAGAAGTTTATTGAATGAAGTCGCGGGTTGTAAAGTGATAAGTAATATTCGCATAGACGGCAGACAATAAAAAGGTCGCAATCGCAGAAATATGTTAATAAACAGTGTGATTACAGTGTTTAAAATAATTCCCGTCTGCGGAGGTAATTTCCGCCAATTATTGGATTTAATTGCAATTATATGTCTGGCGTTACGGGCGTCGGGTGATTATGGCGAAATTACCTGTTATGTCACGGGGTTGAGAGGGACGGAGACAGAGCGACCGCCTAATTAATAATGTTTGATTTGCTCTCGCTTATTGCTTATTTATGATGGCATAAACTCCTTTGGCGCCGAGCTGCACCGTTTTATTTCGCCTTTAATCATGGTAATCCTCACTTTGGCTAATTGGCGCTAGCGTATGAACGTATACAAATAAACCGCTAGCCGTATGTACATATTATTCCATCCTTGTGTGCACTAACGCACTGTATGCACATATAAAGCCTTCACGTGAGATTCAATTAGGGTATTGCAGAGTTTTTAATTTCACTATTTACCAATTAGCGACAGTTTACCATTACTGCAGGAGACATGAAGGGAAAAAGCGGTCACAAACTAGTTGACCGTATTTCTTAGAACAATCATTATTAATTATCAATACTATAATTATCTAATAAGTATATAAATAACAACTATGTGGAAAGTATCACACATTGGTTGTAGAGAATTTATGCATCAACGTACCAAGTCCACTAATATAAAAAATTATATTAATTTCCAACTAACTATATACGTATAATTTACTTGATTCCTAGATGAAACAGCGGCATCATTGCAAATTCCACATATAAAATAAATTCGCAAATAAATCCCACGTGTACGAATGTACCGTAAATGTGAACGCATGAATGCATTAATCGCGTTTTAAACATACCTAGCCGGCTATAAATATTGAAATGCATCCAACGTAACGTTTCAAATAAAAGTTAATTAAAAAGCAGACATTCGCTACAGTCATGTATGTACTATCATGCAATTTGCATGTGTTCCTGTTAAATTTAAGCCTGGATAACTCAGCTCGGAGAGGAATGCGAATTAATTTTAATAAAACAGAAATAGAAAGAAAAATAGATATACGTAATGTTGTTTACATTTTAGAACCGTCAGGTCGTTTCGTTATGAAACTACTCATGAAAGATTTGCATTAATATTTTTACATTATATTTCAAGGTCTACATTGTGGTGCAGTGGGACCGTAAAGAATGCAGGAAGCCGAAGAGATTAAGGAGTCTGCCCGTCCAGAGGCGAAGTATGGGATATTGATCTGGTCGAAAGTCTCGTAATGGAAAAACGTACGTGAGTAATGCAAGTAAGTAGAGAGTACAATCCCCCGACGGGGTACTTAGTAAGGGACGTGCCCTAGACCCTATCATTAGGAGTGCAGCCACTGTGAGAGATAAATTTGCAATTTAGCCATCGCTGATTTTAAGAGCCGCTCTGATGACGAAAATGAGTCACGTTTTGCGAATTAGCAAAATAAAATACCTGTAGTTCAAAATTCTGTTATTATTGTCAGGAATAATAAGTAAAACAAATTTAAAATATATGCATGTTTTGACATTGCCCAAAATACAGTTCAGTGGAAGAGTTGGATGGTAAAATGCTCGTCTGACTGATGCGTCTAGCGTTATTTTCGCTTTTATTATAAGGGATGATGATTGTAATATACCGAATAGGTGGTGGATTACAAGAGAAGGGCTCGCAGCCAAATGGTGCCATAGTTTCCTCCTCTTTCATAACCAGAATGGCTATTAAAAACTGCGTTAGTTATATCCGACGCAATCTGCAACTCATTAGATCTCTCTCCCCGAGCCCCCTCTCTCTATCTCTCACGTTCATTTGATGAAATTACTAATTAGGACCGACATCTGAATACCCTACTACTATACAAATATAATCTCCTTTACTGCGTATTCCACTGTGAAAACTGCTCACGACCGTCTCATCTTTATTTACCGAATAACTACCTAAACGACGGCAGACACTGTAATTTGGAAATTTGAATAATTAGGCCGTGTCGGTGTTTCTAATGAAAAAGGATGGGCAATGAAAACATGTTTATGAAAACATCTGTATGAAAACATCTTTATGAAAACATCTTTATGAAAACATCTTTATGAAAACATCTTTATGAAAATATCTTTATGAAAACATCTTTATGAATAAGCTCGTGTGGACGTAATAAGTGCGCCTTCATTAAAAGGAATATTAACAAGACGCTTCCTTAAGTGTATAAAATAATTATTTTTCGCTTAAATAAGAGAAATATCTCTTATGTAATATATGTTAAATTTAACAATGCACAAAAAGTATTGCATGGCTTGAACCCATGTGAAAGAAAAATGATTAATGTTAACCCCGCACCGAAGCAATCAAAGCGAATTAAAGACAAACAAACAGGGCAATTAAGCCCAATTTGGGTGGGTATTGTCGGGAGGATGAAGAAATTATGTTGACTCTTCGGCGCGGCCGGAACCCACTTGTCTTGTTTCGGAGGTGAGTCCCATCCTCCTTATGTTAATTCAGTTCCACAAGGCTTATTACCATTTCCGCAAGCAATATTTCACGGTCCTTAATTTCCGATTATAAGTCTTGAATGTATAATATGGTCCTCATATTAATGCTGTCAGGGAAATTGTTTGTATTTACATTCAATTAATCAATTAATACAGAAAGTCTACAATTGACTGGTCTGTGTGATATCTTTTTTTTTAATATAAACGTAAAATGCAGTTTCTTGAAAACTGCTTTCTTTAAAAAATCTCTCTCTTAAGTCTTCAAAGTTTTCAAAAATAGTAAAAATTTTGTATTCCAGCACCAAGTCTGGGGAAAAGAACCGTTCTTTATTTATTTACATTATTAATTCAAGTAATAATATAAGTAACAAATTTCCATACTATATGGGTATCCATTTTAACTACTCCATTTTAACTTTTTAGGCTTCTTCACAGTTTAAACTACATAATTTACCACTTTATTCGCAAAACTTGCACGACTATTTTTTTTTTAATTACTAAAACAATAAAACTACACGTATTGAACTTATATTCCTATAAGTATAAGACCTTTTTCATTTTATACCTATTGAACCTATTAGAATTAAAAGAAAACACCGAATATTCTAATAAAATTATGATTTAATGCGTTTTCAATTTTACTGCGTTTGGTTAACTTCGATGCGTTTTTCCAGTAGGTAATACAAAACAAACAATTCCGAGAATAAATCAAATCAAAATCAAGGCCAAGGCCTTGCTGATTTCAAATGGGTTCGCCCACTCAGATTTTCCTTGTTTGCGCACGATTCCGCAGTTTTTCCCGTCTAGTCCGATAGTTTCAAATTTCTAACGTGATATAGTCCCCAAGCTAATTTCCTCGTGTTTTTCTGCGGCGGCTTTAAAATCGAATGAGAGCCGACGGTCGATTAGGCCATTTTGCCCGAAATGCCAACTCTCGTTACAGTGACGGACGTTCTCGCGCTTCGCCAAACATTAGAATTTAACGAGTGTGTTTGATATGATGATAAATGACGTCTAAATAAGGGGAAACGGCGAATCGGGGGAGACGCATCATCTTTTTTCACGTGTAAATTACGGCCTGTCTGTTTATTTGGCGCTTTCCTCACGACATGCTTGTTTGCTTCCATTTAAAATGCATTTACCTTTACTGGCGTGATGTTTTGACACCTGGGAAAGGGTGCAGCATAATTTCAAAAAATATTTTGCCATTATTGATCACGCTTCCGCTTTACATATGTACCTACTTCATACGCACTGAGTAACAAACGATTAAATATTAATTTATTTATCTACATAGGTAAATAAGCATTGTCAGGCGATTTAATTAAATTTCTATATATGCATGTATTCGTAGGTACAATGCGCATATTAATAGTAATCTCTTATCAAACAAAATAAATTTATAGTGTGCATTGTGCATAATGCAATCAACAGCAGTGTACTCGGCCGAACACCAACGCAAATAGATTTAATAATGTTTATCCGCATTGTGCGTCGTTCCTCTTTTCTATTGTTCAATTTGATTGCATTCAAAAACAATGATGGAGCCGTAATGCAATCGTCCCGCCATAAAGCGGCCTCGCTTTGCAATAACGTAAACACATTGGGGGCCCACGAGCGCCCACAGGACATCCAATACAGCCGGCCAACTGACGAACGAAATTTGTACATTTCATTTATGAAATTTGCACATTTCATTTCTGTATATCGTCAGGATGGAGGCATTTCGTTAGTTTTATCTCGGGCCCATGTATTGACATTTAGTTAAGGCAAATATTGGTGCTCGCTGTGTTTAATCTCCTTATCGGGGCTGTGGCCCGCTTTAATTGGAAACCCGCCTACACCACAAACTCGAAATATCCAATCAATTTCGTAGAATACTTTCCAATTATTTAGAATAAACATTTAGACTTACACAGCAATAAAAAAATTAATGTACTTTGATAGTAATTTTATGTAAATTTACAATAATATAAAAACTAAATCAACAGTTAGTTCCGTAACACTTCTAACAAGAATGTATTTTTACATAAGAGCTGATTGTAAAATAAAAAGTTTCTACATAAGGTCAAATAATATTACCAACGAGATTGTAATTTTACACTACTGATATACAAAGTTACATAATTTACGTTAGATACATCTACGTTATAGACATGTAAGAGTACATGGCTGACATATAAACTTACGCGACTGACATGTAAACTTACGTGACTGACATGTAAACTTACGTGGCTGAAATGTAAAATCACGTGAGTGACATATTAAAGTACACAGTAAACAATTTTGCTGTAAAATTACGTCAGGCACTGGACACTTTGTTGCCAAAACCTGGCATTGCAAAATCCCATTGACTTGTAACTTTACACCACTAGTTATAATAATTCACGTTTTATTGAAAATGAAACTTTGTAAATGGAACAATGATTACTTGTAAACTTACAATTTGATGGTTGCAAAAGTACTTTTTCTTTTCGGGACCGTAAATTTACAAAAATATACGTACATTTACACCAGTTTTAGTATATTACATAATATTTTCATTTTGTAGTAAAATTCCTTTAATTGCATTTACATTTTTTGTAATATTTTACAACGCTTAATGTTGTTAATTTACAACGATTTTTTACTATGTACCTGTAAATTTATCTTGTAAAACTACACAGAAGAAAAATTGCTGTAAATTTACATTAATGGGTTTTGGCCACTTTCTGACCAAGTAACATTTCTGAAAAATTACGAGCTCTCTGTAATATTAAATTCGGATTCTATTTATACAATACCAAAATGTAATATTACAAATATTTACATGGTCGCAAATTTACGTCACCATCAAGGAAATTTCAAGGTATTATTAGGTAATTTTACACACCATTCGTTAAAGTTAAAATTTCTATCGTAAAATTTAATTTTCTGTATGTAATTTTACAATATAAGTAGTGTAAATTTACATGTAAGTGTAGTAATATTGTGTTAAGGAGGGCAACATAGGTAAACCTCTGCAGTGCAGTTCTACGTGTATGGCCAGCCTTAGAGCGAGAGAATAAACTGCCTTACATAAACTTATATACTCAACCGACTTTATGTGAGTTTCGTAAACGCGGTGCTTTTTCAGTTTTACATTTCAACTTATAATTTACCTTTATGCTGTAATATGTCAAATACTGAATAATTACGGAAATTTTTTTAAAATTTACAGTTCCCGGTTCCAAAAATTTCAAGTTACCTTTTACTGTACACACCAATTTCCACATTGAATAAAATTCCAATTCTACTTCAAATTAGTGCTTTTACTTGATGTGTTAATTTTACTAATAATTTACCTTAACCAATACTACGAATGTAAATCTACTTATTACAATGTATGTACCTACCACATGAACAGAGCACATTTGACCAGTCCCGCTGGAAAACGCCTCAAAATATAATATTATGCAAAAATGTATTAATTGCTCTCCTCCGGGAAATGCGCCGAGAATCTGTAATAAGTAAAAAGGCGACACGTGTAACGGCTGCATCCAGCGCATGATATTCTTTTAACTTATGTATTTAACGTACTAATTGACTTTTTATTATTTATTTATTGCGCGCAATAATTCCCGGACTATCGATGTATCGATATGTATGTTGGTACGTGTGGGACCTAGAAAGCGTACAACAATATTATACATGTTACATTAATAATAATAATACATTTACGTGTGTGTTTTTAATTCTATTAGCATTGTGATTTGCGTTCGTTTAAAAAACAATGGGAACGAGGGCATGAATAATTGAATGCAAAAGTCGTTAAAATGATTCCTGATTATTCCGCGCCGACATGACTTTTACGGCGCAGTTACTACGAATGTGCCCAATGCAAATGTTTGTTTCAGGTGGAACAGAGATTAAGTTTTTCATGGGGGCCCGTTATCAGACCGGCTAATTGCTTTGAAACAGCCCGTATTATATTTTGGTGCTCGATACTGTTATCGAGGTTGTTTAAAAGTCTTAATGGTGGCGGAAGGGGCTCGCGTTTGATACAGAACTATTGATTAAATGATAATATTGCTAACATATGTAAACTTAAAACACTATTGGACTATAAAAACATTATGATTCATAAAACCAATCAGAAAAGAAAAAATAATGTTTCACTTGCTGTACTAAGCACAGGTCGTCCTAGGGGGTAAAACGCGATGTTTTACGATTGCATACTTAGGGTAATCCAACCCCCTCTCACTTGATTCGGAATTGATAACCATTCAAAGTATATTTTGCATCCAAATCCGACGTAACTAGCGATTTAAGCCCGATTTGGTGCTGTAATGATCGCCACTTCTGAAACGACATCCTGCGAGCAGGCCTGTAATCGGCGCCACCTTTGATCACCGGTGCACAGGTTCATTAAAGCAACCCCAGCCACCTTCGCCAACTTAGTTTTCGTGCATCGTTAGCATAGCCAGGCCATAATCGGATTTCGCTAAGTCTCCCCCTAATTTAAACACTTGAGCATGTCGCCCCCTTCCGGAGTTGGCTTGAATATCAAAGATCTGAGCAAACCCAGAGAGATACGAGTGTGTGTGTGTACCCGCTTAAAACCATGACAGTATTCACGGTCAAAGATTCAATATTCATAATAAAATGTTGAAAATATTTGCTAAAATATTCCAACTAAAAATATTAGTTACTAGGTGTTTGAAAATAATATAAAGAAACCTCAGGCTAGTAAGACACTAAAGGTTCAAGAAAATACATTAAAAAACCTAGAGCTATTTAGACACTAAAGGTTTGAAAATAATCTAAAGAAACCTAAGGCTGTTTATGTCCTAGACTCTTTGTGCAAATCCAAATCTGTGACATTTAAAATTAATCTGAGTGTACATTAACTAACCAGAAAGGACCACGAATTTAGCAAAATAACGTATGCCAGAACTTCAGACTTCAGTAAAGCTAGTTTTGTTAGATACATAATTTCAAATTTGAAAGATTAAAAAATGAGTGCGATGCATAGTACTCGTATGTTCAGCGCATCAAAGCATCAGAACGTGCCAACATATTATCTATAGCACTTGAATTATTACTCTGACTTTTTTGAAATACATACTTTTATAATCCGAAATCTTTTGTAATTAACATAGTTCGATTTCTCACTTTTAGTTAGAAAAATAATTAACTATTTCCAATTTACTGGCTCGACGTAATGTAGGTTATTAACTATTTATATTGAAGTTATGTTATCTGTTAAAAAATTTCAGTTGCAAATGACGGGACTTAATTCCTATTTTCCCAAAAAATGGCGTTATTCAAATGTAAAATATTTTAAAGATTCAATAGTTTTTCGGGTAACATCGTATGACCGTCTCACGAATAATAAAATAGTACAATCATTTTAAAGAAAACCTTACTTAATTGGACAGTAAATCTTGTCTCGGTAAGGTCTCAACTAGCAAAATTACGAGGGCTGATTAAAAAGTAAGGTTATAAAGCCTGCAGCAAAGCGTGTACCCTTTATTTCATACAACCAATATAGCGACTGATAGTACATACATTACATTATTTTTTGAATAGTGTTTCACCTTCTCATCTGAAGCAAATCGTCGGTATCCCCGGTGCTCATTCAAGTGAGGAAAGAGGTAACAGTAATTTGCAGTAAGGTTAAATCATTGCATTTAGACACTTATCGTTCCATTCTGATTTTGAAGTTGTTTCACTGGGATATCGACTACCCTTCCTACAGCCGGGACCTTGCTTCAAACCAGTTTCACCTCTTTTCTGACTTAAAAGAGCACCTGGGAGACCGAACATTCGCTTCAGATGAGGAGGTGAAACACTAAGACAATATGTTTGAATACACAAGGGTAGCATTTTTATTTTTAACAGAAGAGCATATTCAAATTCATCCTACGAAGTGACAAATGCCTAAACTTATATGTTGAAAAATATCTTAATGAATGTACAGTATATTGCTTTTCAAATGTGAATTTCCTACAACAACTATATCTATCTACGACTAAAGCACCTGATGAAGGCTTGTGCAAAAGAGTCGAAACTGTGGTGCACTTCAAATTAAACCAAATAGCAACACTATAGGTTTTTATTCCAACTCAAACAACAAAATCATTGTTAAAATCAGACATCGCCAGACGCAGTTTATGTGCAACAGGCCATACTACAGGACGTATGCGGCTAATGTAGACACCACACAGACTGGTAAAGGTTAAAATTACTTGCACAAAAACCAATCTCCCCTATAGGACCGCTAGAGGAAACCAGTTTTTTGCGCACGCGATTCTCGTTTGTGGGGTGTACCTATACATTTCAAATAAACACCCTGTAACGGTTGGCTATTTTGGTTATATGCAGTAAAGTGTTCACGCTTTACTGCAGGCTTTGTGACCTTACTTTTTGACCAACTCTTGTAATGTTATTTACTAACTGCCATCTTTGATCATGAAAGGCCAAAAAAAAACACAATACTTCAATGATTTGTCAATTTTTTACGATATGGCTTCGTATAAGTTTCATATTTTTCCCAAACTTAAAGAAATATTTCAAACAATGCTAGATGTAGTTGGTAGTAAATACAATGTATAAAATTGCTCCCCTTCATGCATAGAATAGTATAGCGTAAATAGGAAAATTGATGACAAAACCCCATTGAACGATTTAAAAGAACAAAAAACTACATTATTTTTTCGATTTTTTAACGGAACATAAAATTATGGAAAGGTGTAAAAATTAGTCGATAAAAAGTCAATTACATTCCCAAAATTGCTCTCTTGAAAACCTCAAAAATGGCATAAACTTTTGTTTTGCTATACTCTTCAATTATACACATTCTGAAATATTAGATTTGTTCCTTTTTTCCACTTCCTTCTCCAGTATTGATTTTGGATTTTTCCGTAAAATCATACTCTTGTTGAGTAGATTATATTTTATTCTTGGACTATAGTTTCGTGCAACTATTTACACAATTGCAAGTTAACGCTGGATCTAACAATATCAGTTGTCATTATGAACGCATTTTGATCGATTTTTCTTTATATTTACTATAGTAATAATAATTTAGTTATTTATAAAATAATTGTTGCTATTATGGAGATCCGTAAAAGAAGCTATATACTTTCTCGTATATGCAGTATGTATATAAGAAATAAGAATTATATTCATGCAAAAAATCAAAATCTAGATTTTGATGAATCTCGACGTTTGGAGTTACCCTGAACCCATTTTGTCGGTTTTTGCTCTGGTGTCTGTATGTGTGTGTTTGTTTGTAAACACGATAACTCAAAAACGATTTGAGCTAGATGAATGAAATTTGGTATGTAATCATTCTAGCTAAAAAAATAAATTCACATCCATTTTTGGGTTTATTTGAATAACCAGAAGTGGTAGTTTGCCTGAAACGGAAGTGGAACTTTTAAAATAAAGTACCCTTTTGCTTGCAATTTTGTACCAACTTTAGAAATGATGAAAAAGTCTCAGATATCATTTGATCTTAAACTCTCAACCGGAAGTGGTATTTTTAACAGTTTTTTAATATACACACACACACATGTTTATTGTAGTTAATTAAAAAATCTCAAGTGTATAATATCAAAATTATTCAACGATCGCTCTAAACTCTGGTCTGAATCTGTCTTATCATGTCTGGCATACCTTAGAAATGTACAAGAAAGTCGAAAGGAGACCACTCCATATTTTTCTAATTCCAATTAGTTTTTGTCATTTATTTAATGTTGGTCTGTTTATACATTATTATAATTACCGAAGCCAGAGATTGGAACCACGACTCCAGGACATTTAGCCATTTCACCTGGTTATTGTATTTTTTAATGTGCATATAAAATACCCTACAGAACACGTGACCATTAGCTCTATATAGTTCTGACGATGAGACGCTCAAAATTTTTTCCCAATCAGAAAAATCACCGCTGCGGCTGGGTCTTGATCTCAGTACCCCACTAAAAGCCAGCGTGTTGACAACTAAACTACCCCAACGATGATGAAATAGCTTTAACGTTTGTAATAAATATAGAGCGACCTCCACTCGACTTTCTGGTATATTTCTAAGGTGTACATGATATGACAGATTTAGACGAGAGTAATTTTTATATTATACAATTGAGATATTTACCCAAAATAACTATAACAAACACAGGAGCATATTGCAATAAATATGGACTGGTCTCCACTCGACTTTCTCGTATATTTCGAAGGTGTTGTAGACAAAATAAAAGAGATTCACACCAGCATTCCGAGCGATTTATTTACTTGAAAAAGTTCCATTTCCGCTTCAGGCAAAGTAGTACTTCCGGTTGGGCAATTGACTTAAAATTTGATATCTGTGAAGATTTAGATATATCTAAGGCCATTACAAAATTTGAAACAAATACCTTGAAGGAAAAGGGCATTTTACTAGAAAGAGTTTCACTTCCGTTTCAGGTAAACTGCCACTTCCGGTTATCCGAATAGATCCAAAAGTTGATACAAGTTAAGTTTTTAGCTAAAGTGACTCCATTCGAAATTTTATTGATCTAGCCCAAGTTGTTTTTGAGTTATCGTGTTTACCCCCCCCCCCCTCTTGTCAAAGGGTTGTCACCTAGTAACCTTTTGTCTTAAATTAATTAAATGCATATATCGATAATGCATAATTATAGTGCAATAAATGCAAAATATTCAAAATATATTGGATCTTCAACATTCTATCTAAATTTAAAAACTGTACACACTCCAAAATATAACGAACAAATGTTCTTTATATTTCCACCACGCTTTTAAATGAACAAAATAATGTGTTTCCTACAATAATTTTTATTACAAAAAACTTTTTTAAGAACTGCTAGAGAATGAATTATTTCAAGCAAAATATACAAAAATACAAAGGAACATTCATTCAGCAAAGACATCAGTAATGTTAAATTGTCAATCCCTTCTTATAAAGATCTTTTGTTAAAGAGATTATTCTCATTTACTACGAGAGAGTTTTTACAATCTCATTCTGCGAAAATTACAATTGATTTCTATACGTTGCATATTCCGTTTTAGGAAACCTTCTAAGAATCAAATTAAATAGTCAAGAAACGTACCATTCCTTTACTTTCATCTAGATAATAAAAGTTTTCCTGCAATAAACATGCACTTCTTTATAATACATTGTCTGCCGCCGCAATGAATGATGTCCTTTTATGGGAACAAGCAGCCATCGCAACCATTAACTATTCAATAATTCTGCGACATCATTTATCATATGCCACCGTAACTTCGGTTGTCAGAAGTATTTTTCCCCTGATGACGTCGCAAATGTGGGTGTCAACTCCAGTCTCCATTTGTAGTCAGTTAATGTATTTTTTTGACGCCCCGCTTTTCCTAAATCGCTGTTTAAGGATGTACTATGCACAAGGGATCAAAATTTCAATTCTACATCCTGTTTACTATCGAAAAGGATAAGCCCAAAAAATGATATGTTATTGTTGATATCGTATTTAACTTCATACTGAATTTTAAAATAAAGAAACAACACACATAACAACACAAAGAAACAACAGTTCTAATACTATTAAACTGAAAAGTAAATTTGTAAGATAAGTATTTTGATTTAATTCTATAGTAGTTTATTACAGGCACCTGCAATACTATACATATTTCAATACCATTTAGTTATTATCGCAAATATACAAGTATTTTATTGTAATTTATTGTATTTTTGTTATTATAGTTTGTATATTGCTTTATATCCACATTTAATTTCTTATAAAAGCACAGAACTATAAGGGTTCACAAATTCTAAGCAATACATAAAGTTTCCTATTGATTCTCTTTGTAAGTCCACAACTAAATTCAATCAATTGGTTAAATTAAATTGAACCAGGTTAGAAAATTGAATAATTTCGTTCATATTCAGAAGGGTTTGCAATAACCCATAGCTACCAGCCCACCTAACGAATCCACATTTATCCATTGCTCAATCAAGCACATCACGTCTCCAGCGAACACAATATAGAATTTGCATATTGAAATACGGCACGTGATAATTTGGGGGCGGTTTGCAACGTTGGTTTAATATTAATGGGGCTTATTACATTCGACCCAGCGCACCGAGAGCAACCAGACCGTTCATCCAGACGGCCGTGAGTTTGCAGGAACATGAACTTCCTAGGTAGCCATTTTCAGCTCTGGCTTAACGCTTGGCGGAGCGGATTTTAATCAAAACAATTCGGAATCCATTATTCATGAACGTACGCAATTGCATAGCTAACTGAAAAATTTTCCAAATTTTTGGAATCGTTATTTTTGATTTTGTGTAAGTACATGAACTAACTTTGTGGTCTCATTAACGAAATGAGAGCTTTTTACTATATTGAAGGTATACCTCCTAGTAGGAGCCCTATTTGCGTGCTAGGCCGTAGCGTGCCATGATTATCCTTCCTGATAAGCTCTGCGGGTAGTTGCAGCAGCAGACCCCTTATTTACAGGGCCAAAATTCCAACGAAAGGGAAACTTGCGACACGAAAGTTAATTAACCGCCGGGGATTAATAGGAAACTAACTGGCCGCATAAAAAATTAGTTATTTTCTGTGTTGTAAGCTACATGCAGGACAAATTATGTATTTAAAAAGGACATTGGTTGTTAACCGCTATCTTTCAACGTGGCACGATAATGGGCGATGTCGACGTGACGGGGCTATTACATATTTTCTATTAATTTCCTAACACGGAATAAGTGAGAATAAGAAGGATGTTATGATGTTATTTATTGGAGTACAAGAGGAATGACAAATCCATCTGGCCCTAATCGGCTTAGGCCACCCCTAGCATAAACAATCTATGGACGACGGTAGCCTTTGAAAAATTAATGGACCATTTAGAAGTACCGGCTTGGGTAAGCGTCAGGAGTTCTAAGAAAGTAAAACCGCATTCTCTCATTCCTGCATAATAATAATATTACGTATTTATACCTAGACATTTACCTACACAATGCATTATTAAATAACCATTCGATTGTGCAATGCCTATAAATACGTAGGCAAGAAATGCCTGCTTTTCGAATTCTTGGAACGCGGGCATTATCTTGTTTTTTAGTCGCATTCTGTAGAAATATTTAATTTTCTATATAGAAAAAATAGAACTATAGTTTTCCTTCTTGCATATGGGGGAAAGTCATTAGTTTCTGGGCAGGTGGGTGTGCTTTTCACGCTACATACACATACATAATGGAGTTGTGTGCAATGTCAACAGAATTAAAATAGTCTGAACGACGCAGTTGAACTTTCAAATTTAACACATCGTAAAATGGCATTGTGTTTTTTCGTACCGCGTGAAATATTACCCGCCATAAACCAGACTGTTAAGAGCCCAAGTTATACTTTATTGTTATAACTATACCAACTCTAGGTGGCACGACTTGTTTATTTATTTAGGTATTCATAACGGTGGTACATTTTATACTATTAAATATTTTTCAATATTTTATGCTATTTTGTATTTGTGAAAAATTAACTTGTTCTAAACTATGGTCGCACATGCAAAGATACCAAACGAAATGAAATTAGTTTATTTAAGGCTGGTTTACCGACTTGTCATAAACCTCTTTATTGGTCCCACAATAAAGTATTGATTATTGCCCTCGCAAGTCTTGCATGTTCGGTAACGATAAGCCCGACTTGTTTACAAAACAAGCAGTAAAAGCCCAATCCGGGACGCGCGTCTCGGAAAAATGTATTTTGAAAAATAATCCGTTTATTTTGGAACTTTTAAACTCGCATGTAAATAATGCGCTTATATTTGCTCCGCGGTGTAGGAAGCCTCTCAGTCAATTTATCAATTTCCTCTTCGCCGAGGAGGGAGGCTATATGCCGAGCAAATAAGACACAGGATTTTTACGTTTATTTGCTAAGGTACTACATATGAGGTTTCTTTTATCGTCGTGTTTGGTACATTTTGGAATTAACTGAGCCTGCGCAGTAAAATTAATTATCAATCCAAACAAGTTAGAAAAAATTCTAGCTACTTGCAAATAGTGCCTTTACCCATTGCATAGAAATCTTAATACATATAAAGGCTACCAAAACAAGACAATTTCGCCCACTTTCTCAACATAATTATATTATTCAACCAGTTATCCCAATTAATCCGGAATCTCCTTTATAGTTCATAAAATTACCTACCTGGAGAGTCCGGTCGTATTTTTTCCATATAAAAGTAAATTGGATGGAACCTTCCTCGACCAACAGAGATGCCGCCTTTGTATCTGTGTACATAACGCCTTATCAACATTGTTAAGTTGATGTATTTGTTATGTTAATTCTGGCGTTAGCTCACGGAATAGGCTTAAGGTAGGCGTATATTTATGAACCGAATGAGAGAACACCAGCGTCACAATTTAGTGCACACTAATGGTATGTGTGCATATACGTATAACATTCCTTCGTGTGCATCCAGGGGTGAATCGAGCCACAGGAAACCATTAAAATGTTTCTAATCTAAATGAGGTGTGTGTACATAATTAGCACCGGGGCAAATGACCACATGGAAATGCGCACGACGTATTTTTAAAGCCGATTTTTTAACTCAACTTTTCTGTTTAACCTGTTCGATCAATCCTTCTTCTTGTTTGATTGTGATGAACGGGGTACGCCCCCCTATCGCATTCCAGCATCAAATCTCCATCAAAAAATGCTATGGTAAGTCTATTACCTAATAAGGTACCCAGACTGGAGAACTAACTCCCTCCAGCGATGATTTGTAGATTCTTCCGAAGGTAATTGCCAGTCCAAGGCCTAAATTATCGCTTCGCCGGCTTTAAAAGAAACCGAAGCTCCAGGCGCGAAGGCAAAGAGCCAGCCCGCCCCTGCCATGGCTTAGATGTAAAGTATATTAAAACGTCTGGCGCCTCCAAAAGAAAACATTGAGGCTCATTCATAATTCATTCCTGCGCTGTACTGGCTATGCCTCAGCGTGTGTAGGCGTAGCCCCTTTGTGCTGTATGTCCTACATCACTCGGAGGCTTTGAAGTTGAAATCAAGCAACACAGACTTTGCACGATTTTTGCAAAAGAGTATGTGTAGTTTTTATAAAAACTTTCCTTGCTGAAAATGCATTACAGTTTCATTTTGAAAATCAACATGTTTTGTATTAAAATACATGGTGACTTATAAAAGAGTTTTAAGAAAGGATTAAACAACGAATGGTTGGAAATATTTAAGTACAATAAATGCGTACAAGTAATGTAAATTTACATATGTAATTTCGTAAAAGTTAAATTTTATGTCTAATATTAGTAATGGTGCTTATACTTAGTCGTAAAGTAAGTAATTAAATTATGAAACGTATAGATATGTAGATAAATTAAAGAAAAAAAATTCTTTTAATCAATCTTAAAAAAAAACGATTTGTAAATAAGCAAAAACTCTATAGCTACAAAGTTACTAAAGGTTTGCATATGTATGTACTAAAAAAACTTATAATTATAAAAACATAAACCATTTGAAATAGAGCTAAAATATCTAGAACTATGAAGACACAAGAAGGTTTGATAATAATAAATTAAGAAACCTGGAGATATAAAGACAATATAAGTACGTTTCAAATAAGCCAGAATTTTATTACTATAGAGACACTAAAGATTTGACAATAAACTAAAGGTTTGATAACAATAAACTATAGTTCAAACCGCGTTGTACAAAATCTCGGTCATCCGCGTATATGCTAAATTTTGAGGTTATAATTCTTTTGACAACTACTTATGACAGTCAAACTTACGTTAGTCCTCGATTATGAATAAGACTGAAAGGGTTTACAATTGAGTAAGAAATCTAGAGCTCTGAACATAGAAGTTTCTAATCTTGCATTGGTATAAGTCATTATACAGAACTTTTTATGTACACTGAGAGAAAATTTAAATGTCCGTTTTTTGTTGGCTACGCATATTGTTTGTACTGAAGGGCCGTAGTCTGATCCAACAAAAAACGGACATTTAAATTTTCTGCTAATGTGCATAAAATTAGTACATGTACGATTGTAAATATGCTATTTTGAGAAATTTTTCCTAACATTTCATGTTTTTGCATTAAAATCTTTAGAGTACATACATCTTCCCATATGTAGAAAATATATTTACTTAAATGTACCTAGATATCTTTACTTAAATGTACCTAGATATCTTTACTTAAATGTAGATTAAAGTTTCGCATCTGGGCGCCAAGAGCGATTGCTGCATGCGCCAATTGCAGAATTAACCTTTGAGGTTGAACACTTACTTGCAAGAAATCTTTAATTGCGACAATTATGTTAATTGCAGATTGTTCCGCTCTTAGTCACTTCCAGGCGTCCTGTTGATGGGATTGCCACGAGTTTTCATTTTGCATTATCATACTCATTAATATTATTTACCAATTTGATTGGCATTACTCATGATCACAGGAAGCTGGAGTCATTTCGCATGATGCGATTGCGCGCCTCCGCCAATTGTGCAAGTATACAACCAAGGAAGTTGAATAATTTAACCTCCTTGTATACAACCTTAATGCTCTAAGGAATTAAAAACCTTTCTTAATACTCTAGTTGCTAGGATCTACTGTATTGTAGCGTTAAAATTTCGAATTACGAGTAATTGAACCATTATCTAATTTAGTTTTCTTGTAAAATATTTTGTGTTTTTCCACGTTTGTTTGTACAATTATTATTATTTCAAAAAATTTCTTTTCTCGCTATAAAAATATGTAATTGTAGAATTATAAAAAATATGTACCATTAGACTTGATATTAAAACCAAACGTGAGAATAAAACATAAGGCCGATTACGTAGTTCTCACAGGATTTCAGGGGTCTTGGGAAAGGCGGCCTGCAAGTTTGCAAGGAATCATCATGAATCTTTAAAGTTTACAATGAGGCGACAGCATTTGCAGTTTTCACATGGTTAACCCCTCACCATCAGTTTGCTACTTCGTGACTGGCACTTGTATCCCCTGCACTTTAATTTCCCTGCCTGTCCGCTTATGCCATGTAAATTTTTCATTATAATTTGTCAATGTATCATGGTGGGATCGCATATACCTAATACATGTATGATGCATTGACAAATTGTAATTATGAAATAGCAAATTTACATTTCAGGTACATGGCAATACATGTACAATTATGTGTGCATAGTGGAGACTCCATGGCATTCATTCATACCTTCTCAAAGCTACGTATGTATGAGCTTTGGCGGAAATAATTCGTACCTTGGGTGTACAGCTATTCATGAACGTGCTGAGGAAGCACGGTTTGAAGAATAATAGAACCAAGAAATCGGTCTACTGACTTTAAACTTAGTCACCGTGACTTACTTATTGTTAATTATATTACCTTTGCACTTACTCATGCCTTTAGTTATTTTTACTTTATTTTAAGTACTTACCCACAATACACGTAAATACATATCTCATCGTTCCCTATTCACCTTGTTAGCATTTCGATCTAAATCAACTTCGTTATTATTATGACGACTATAATTGGCGTCGCAACACAGTGTGCGCAACTCAAAATGCGTACATAAACAAAATTAGCCTATAAAAAAGAGCAGGAAGTTAATTGAAATGCTAATTTAAGTACTGGCTAATTTAAGCCATATACCAGCGATTCGTAATAGCGATAATATTGATTAGTTTTCCACCTTCCAGAGTTTGTGTGGAAACATTGCGTAAGGTTGCCTTCGTTCTTGTAAGATAATACCCTAGTGCGTGTTTTTGTTTAGATATGACTAATTTTCTCACGTGCAGAGCCGTGTGAAAGAAGCGAGTTCGGTGGCGATTTTAATCGCGGAATAAGTAAATCAGCTTCCTTTCCGCCTCGAAATTACATGCCAAACGCTCTATTAACTTTGACATTCATGGTCGAAAAAGCAGGCATGTGTAATTTCCCTAAATCGACGAGACAACCTCACAGCCTGGCGAGCAGGTACAAAGAGATTATAACAACAATTTTAAGCGATGTATAAATAAGTACAATTTTTCGTATTTGTCAGGGAAAAATTACATTATGTATATGTGGGTCACATTAAATCTAAACAAAGCAATGAATTTGCGGATAATATGCAGCACATGACTGTTGTTGCGATAAGTTGGGAAATTCGGGTGCATCAGTTCAAACGCACATGAAAAAGACCGCTTTGCGTCACGTGCAGATAAACGTTTTAGTTATCATCTCTGGGTCTGGAATATTTTTATTGTGTATTTTTAATAAGATAATAACTTTAATAAGTTAAATTTAATAAGTTAATTTTTATAAGTCAATAATTTTAATAAACTCAACTTAATGAAAAGTTTAATTCATTCCAGATTGAGATATTTTTAGAAGTTATCATTGATTAATTTATTTGTTCATTTACGCTTGGTTGGATTGATTGGCCAATGTTGCTCTAAACAAAGATTCCAGCATAGCGCAGGGCTCATATTCATCAAACTGTGGCACAATTGCTTCCATTTCCATAATAACCCCAAAGGTTTCACACTAATTTAGCAAATCGCTAACAAGGCGTCGTCGGCCAAACGAACCGTGACACAGCAATCTCGGCTACAAATTTCCTTCCCAACCACCAAGTCGTAAATTATTATACGGCTTCTTCTAACCGAACCATTTGAAATAACGCACGGTGTAAATTAGCCGCCTTCCAGCTTGCGCCAACTCCGGCGAGAGGACGAGGGAGGATCGATCCTGCAGAAAAACTCGGCTGAATGAATTACGGGACCGCAAGTGCCGGCTGCCATTCGAGCCGGACTCTTGGATTTCTTGATGCCCTGAGAGCTCGTAAATCGTGCAGGAAGCAATTTCAGTTCATTACTTCCTCTTGCAGTGGGAAAAAGAGCGAATCGCAATTAACCGTTTGACGCTAGCTAAGACTCCGTGCCCGCTGACGACGAGTATATACGACACACTACAACATTTTAACTATTGTAGTTTGTACATTATTGCAGACAATATTATCTACTATTTTAATATAACATTGTCGAATAGTTGTTGGTTGCAACATCTTTATTATTATCAATGGATAAGTAGACATTCAGCATTGAGACTTCAGAAGGAGTATGATTAGACTGTGACCATATCATGCGCGAGAAACCAGAAGTGGACTTTTAATGATTCTTAAACTGTACATCACCTTGAACATCAAAGTTGAAGTTAAAAATAAAAACTTAGAAAACTAATTGAACAAAAGAGAATAATGTTTTTCGTAACTTCGTTGTAAAACTACTTTAAGACAAAATTTTGAATTAAGATCTGTTTAACCCTTCGGTACACGCGCTCCGAAATGTTACGCGAGCACACGCGCTATACGGTGGAATCGACCGCGGGCAATTTAAGAAGAATATTTTTTTAAATTAATGTATTAGATGCATTAAGAATACTAATATGGTGATACAACAGTTTATTAATCCGATGAACTTTCATTTGCAATACAATTTGGGCACACACTTCTTCTTCTTCCGAAATTTCCTCATCCACTTCATACAATTCGCTGACAACTTCCGCGTCCGATTCTGAATTTTTTTCTACTTCGGTATCTGATCCCGACATTATTTCACTTCGTGAAGCCATTTCACCGAATAAACCTTTTCTTGACAAAGTAAATACCGAAAAAACACACTACACAAAAACTTAAATGATCGCACGCGCTATGATGGAATCAACCCCACTAGACTAGAACACCCGACAAGTACCAAAGTACTACTACTATGTCAATGTAACAGCACTACATCCCCTATTTATAGTTTCCCTAGGCATACCTGTGAGCTAGAGGTCATTAAAAGAGAAATAAACGTGTTGCAAGTGAAATTAAAAAAGTGCGGTCTTTTCCACCAATTGGCGTGTGCTGAAGGGTTAAGATAACGAATGTCATAAATTATAAAAAAAAGGTAAAACTTTGCAACCCTAGTAAATTAGTTTTTTTGGTAAAGTTTACAATTTCTAATAATATATTAATTAATATAGGTAAGC
The DNA here is from genome assembly GCA_033557875.1 of Quadriops clusia. Classification (NCBI taxonomy): domain Eukaryota; kingdom Metazoa; phylum Arthropoda; class Insecta; order Coleoptera; family Hydrophilidae; genus Quadriops; species Quadriops clusia. Next base: position 28,372 of record JAWQRP010000040.1, on the reverse strand, counting down.
CCCGGATATAACGAACCTCAAGGCACCGCTAAAATCCGTTCGCTATAAAAGTTTAACATACCCTTAAGAAACTATTGGCGGGACTTTCACTTTGGTTCGCTTTAACTGGGGGTTCGTTATAACCGGGTGCATCATAAGCGGAATTTATTGTATTATTAATAGTTCATTTTGAGTTCTCTCTTCCATCTTGATACTTTTAATGATAGTCAAATAAGTAATCCAATTTAATCTACACCACCAATAATTACAAAAGAAAAATATAATAATCCTTGATTTTTAATGTAAGTTACACCTCTTTGAGAAGGGCTTAAGAATAAGAAGAAAAAAAAAGAAGAATCCAGATAATTTTTGCTTGGACATGTCTACGAATTCTATGCGACATTATTTACGAACTCTTTCTGCTATTAGCGGAAACAAGGATAAACATATGCTGTGAATACAATATTCTTAGTATAACCATATATAACATATCGTTCCTCAGCATGAGTGAATACACTGACTCTAAATTGAGGCTTTTGGGAATCAAAGTGGTTTAGTATTGGGAACGTATGCTAGCACCAGTTTCAGAGGTTCCGTCCACAGAATCGAAATAACATTATGTATTTAGACCCCGCATGAACTTCCTAGAGGTACGTTCGTTTTGATAATGACAAAAAATTATATTTTAGTTGAATATTTTTCAAATAACTGTTTTATACACTACATATTATGTTAGATCAGTATTTTACTTCTAAATATATGAATATATTATACATATAGGGTGACCCAATATGTACTGCACGATTTAAATTTAGCGTCATTTCTGAACAACAGAACTTAGAGATTTTTTTAGTTTGCACATATCATCTACAGGTCAGGCAATTTTAATAACGAAAAGATTCACAACTAAAGAGCGTGTTAAAATTGCACAAACATTTTACGGAAATTTCCGTTCTGTCATAAAGTCAAATGCAAAGCTTCGAATATCTTTTGGTACGATCATGTGCGGAGTAAGAACGGAATTCACAATATTATTACAAAATTTCGAAGATTTGGCTCCATTGGCACCATTCCCAACAAATGCATATGACTAAATGCTCTCTGCAACAAATTTTAACCAAAGGTACTATATGTCTCTCTATGTCTACAAAATCCTGTTAACCCACGAGCTTAAATCTGAATCATAGAGCATCTTTAGAGCGATTTAACGCCCCTAATTTTTTTCTTTGAGACTTTGTAAGATGAATGGTATGAATGTAATCCACAAACAACCAACAATATCAAAGACAATAATTGTTTAGTTATTAAGGAAAACCAGTCTTTATTAAGCAAACATTTGATCAAAAACATTAGGAAAAGAATGGCGATCTCCTGATAATATTACAGTGTAATCTCGGTAGTCTGAACTTCGGTACTTCGAACACTCCAGTAATTCGAATTGGCGAAAGAAAGAAAAATTACTGACATCTTAAAAAAAAAAGACTGATTTTGTTAAAGAACACAATGACCAGGTGGAAATCCTGGCATTGGTGATTGGCCTCTGATGCGGAAATAGGCCGACGTTAAATAAACGAGTAAAAAAAAATAAAACAGGTACGTACATACCTACGTTTTATATAAGTAAAAATAGCAAAAATATGTAGGTACATACATACATGGTTATGTGCAATAATACATACTGTTTAATCTTTTTTACAGCCTTTTTCCTAATACTTTCTGTAATCCGAACACCCCCTTGCAGCTGTTAGTTCGGACTACCGAGATTACACTGTATATTATTAATACATACATAAATTATGTAAAATAATAAAAAACCTAACTTCTGGATAGTTTGGGAACACATTTCTTGTCTATACATATTTACATCTGTTAGGCTGGATATTAAACAATAACAAATGGCTCTAATAAAAAAAAAAGTTACTCCCTCTGTCCCAAATTATGGTATACATTTCTTCAAAATCTTTTGATTATTGAAATTTAAAAAAGTTAATGAATTTCAATAATTTCATGTGAAAAAAAAGAAAACTTTCTTAACCCTTCGGTACACGCGCTCCGAAATGTTACGCGAGCACACGTGCTATATGGTGGAACTGCCAGGTACACAAAATACTACAAAATCGGTGTAAAGGTAACGGCACCACATCCCTTATTTATAGTTTCCCAAGGAATATCTGGGAGCTAGAGGCATTTAAAACAGAAATAAACGTGTTGAAAGTGAAAATAAAAAAGTGCGGTCTTTTCCACCGTGTGCGTGTGCTGAAGGGTTAATATTTATATAGTTGACTATACTTAAAACAAATTCTGACATTTTCTTTCAGTTAGTTAAAAAAAAACGCAAAAAAACCTAAAATCAAAATAACACCTGTTTAAAAGAAAATATGGAAGGTATAAAGCTCTGATCGTAGAGCGAATCACTAATAGTCCGCTGACTTTTTTAACCCACAAATAACAACGTCAGTGGACTACCAGTTATTTGCTCTATGACCAGAGCTATAATCAAAGAAAATAGTGATGTGTGTATAAAAAGAGACCGAAAAAATAAATAACTAACTTGTGAGTAATGTAATCGAATTTTTCAATTCTTACTGCAATATAAACTAGGGAATAACAATTTGAGTCGCAGCGCTGCTAACGAAGCTTCAATCTTACCTGTGTTGATAAAATGTAGTAAAACTGCTCCTTCGGTAAGGTTTGAATAGTTGATAGTTAGGTTAATTAAATAATTAAATGTCATTTATGACAGTGTCAAAATCAAAATATTGAACTTAAAATTCGACCTTGAATAGTATAAAATTAGCTTAGGTAAATATGTCATTTGTGACAGCGTCAAAACTCAAAATATTAAATAGTATTTGGTGTTGCTTAGAGTTATTTGATTTTAAAACCATTTCTTCAAGTCTGTAATTTAAAACGGGGCGTCCACCAAAGGATACCAATAATGAAGAGAAGAAGTCGCCAGTAATAGCGACAGTCATTAGATCAGGTAAATTCCTCAGCTACACATTCTTTAAAAAAATATTTGCTAGAGAAGGAGTCCAATTGAGAATCGCCAGTGAGTATAATATTTGGATAGAGAGGCAACCCCTTGTATTTTTGTGTAATACCTAAAAGGTTCTTAGAATCAGCTGTGTGGTGCTTAGAATTTTAAGCGGTAATCACATGAACAGTAATGCTGAAAGTATTATTGAAATTCTATTAGTATTACTGATCGTATGAGGGCAAATACACATGGACCAACAGTATAATGATAATATTTTCAGATAAATTTCAAAATATTGACGAAATACTGACTAAATACTATAGTATCTAGTACTGTCAGTATTACTGATCGTGTGAGGGCCACTTTACGATCCGTCTGACACTTGTCGAAATGTCATAAGTGAGGGGCAGGGAGGTGAGGGAATGTGCGGGGCTATCTATCAACTGATCTTACACTATTCCCCATAAGGTTTCTACTCTACCCAAATCCTTTACTCACTGGAATCGCACATGTTATAGAATTATCCAATTTGCAAAAATCAGGCTCCCATCTAGTATATTATAATTATACTTTCCGCCTTTCCATTAAATTACATTTTTAAAATCTTTTTTTTTTCTAAAATGATTTTAGTGTGATATTTCCAAATAGCCCGTGGCTGCCAGGGAAGAAGCCTTAAAATTATTCTCTACAACCGTTAAATGCACTGTTTACTCCTGACCATCATCCGATTAGTTAAATTTGACCAAGTATCGGGGCATCGGTTACGTATCCTATAAATTTTAGAAAAACACAGCTCAAGTATATAATTTATCAGCGTAAACTGGATGTCTAGTCGCAGGCGAAGAAATAAAATACACAAGTGAATATTTTTATTTTGCACGTTAAGATACGTCGAGGTCAAATACACTTATTTTATAACGATTCCGAGGAGGCAAAATCGCAACTACTTTAATATTTCTTAGAGGGATGAGACAATCTTATAAAATGAATTTCAGCCTGAACGTATGCAACCGGTGCCTCAACAGTATTTGAAGAACGATATGTTATATGTGGTATAACATAAACAATCGTTTTTGCCAGGTGCTCTTGGTAGCAGTTTTGGCGATCGCAATGTTTAATAATTTTTATTTAATTAATGAAAGCGAAGGTATCTAAATGCAATGTATAAAATTGATCTACGCCATGCATAGAACAGTATAGCATAAACAACAAAATTGATGACAAAAGCCTAGTTAATCATCACTAATAGCCATGTAATGTTATGTCGTCACTTTCGGACGACTTTCATCGCCACTTAGAGAGTAAAAGCTCTTATCTATTCCAATAGACTAATGTAAACGTTAATTTTATTTTAGAATTTAGACATGTAACTTAAAAAGGGAGGAAACATTTCCCCAAATATCGACTTTTTTCACATGTTTATTGCAAGTTAGCCATGATATTCCCCTGTGCTGATTAATTACTTTTTTATTTAAAATACCACCTGAGATAGGACAAGCATTTGTCGACAAACCACAAACATGTTAAACAAACATTGAATTCTTAAGATTATCTAAAAAGCGTTAATCTATTAAATTAATCTTCCTAACATCCCGAGAAAGGTAAAATTAACTAATATTATAAACTACTCACGTTATTTTTCTTATGTACTGTAAAAGCCGGAGCACTGCCTGGCTTTTTTTGCTGTCCTCCTCGGCCTTTAGCAAATTGATATTGGCCTCCACCGTTACTAGTGCCCCCGCGCCCTCGTCCTTGGTATCCCACTAATTGTTGCGGCCTTACATTTTGGTATCCATAGTTAGCACCCCACGAGCCCACAACAACTCCTGCAATTTGCAGCTGGCCGCCACGGGAAGGAATAGGCCGTTGCCTCAATGCAGCAGCGCCACGTGTAGATGGCAATGGCATGGCTGGTAAACAATTTGGAGGAGGCATACCTTGACGCAGCAATCCTTAAAAGAAAACAATTTTTAAACTATTGAAAATATAGAGGCAACGAAAAGTAGAGTCCACACAACACTTACAAATAAGTCAAGATTTAAACTTAAAAACTATTTCAAGAAAAACATAGCGGTCACTTGAATATTTTATTTTTATAAAAAAAATCGTTTAGAAGGCTAGTATCGATTATTTTTGAAAATACACATTCATTTGTGGCAATCTAAAAAAAAAAATAAATAAAAACTGTTGTAACTCAGATTGAGGACTTACACTATTATAAATGTAATTCCTCACCCAAGAGTTAAACATTTATTTACTTCCTGGAAACATTCCACTAAGCATCAAGCCTAACTCAGTAGATAATAATAGGAAGATACTTTTATGTACAAATTTAGTACTATTAAAAAATACCTGTAAAATGTGGCAGTGGTACTTTTGCAAATTTTACATCTAATCCTTCCAAGATTGCTTTGCGTAACCGTTCAACTTTTACGACTCTTTCTATATGATTTTCACATAAATCTAGAAGGCCTTTAACGTGGGCAGATCTAGCTAATGTGTGGTGGAAGAGTTTTCCATCGAAGTACAACCATGGGCAACACATTAGCCATGGCAAAGGTGCTCCACAGGCATCGTTGGCCAAGAGTGCCATTTCAACGCCTTGCATAAATATGGCAGCTAATTGAACACCCCTACTTGTGACTACATTTAACTAAAATAGAAATACAATCAGAATAACTAAAAAAATATCCCCAAATAGTATTAATTAAAGCATGACTTACTGTAAGTTCTTGTAAATACTGTGCATTCATCAAATCTGGATTAAAGGCTTGGCACAAGAAGACATCGAGTTCATTCCGACGTAATATTGGTTTTTCTAGTGACATTATGTACCTCAATACGCAAGCTAGAATTAGCATATGTTGTGGAACATACGATGTGTTTAAAATTAAAGGAGTATCAGAGTTTAGACAGGATAAGAGGGCTCTCATTCGGCGCCTTTTATCATCTACAGAAGGTCCAAACCACAACCTTTGTAAAGTAGGAACGGCCCATGGTAACGGCTCCGCTTTCACTTCTTCTGGGTACTGATAAGGATTTGTTCGACTGTAGACCCATTCTTTTACAATTATATCTGGCTGTGGAGATTCTTCGGGAATTTCTTTAGATTCTGCAAAAGAAAATAAAATTGTTATTTTTCATATTTATTGATGAAAAAAAGTGACTTTTTTATATGCAATGTACATTGTGACAAAAAAGTTCCCAGAATTTTTGAAATAGTTTAACACCATAGAAAGACTGCACCAAAAAAAAAAACTTGCGTAATAGACAGTTGATAGCTTTCCTTCGTTCAATAACAATAAATTAAATTAAAGATATTTACAACAAATGCTCAAAATATATTTTTCATTTTGACTGATATTTGTATACGTAATAAAAAATACTATTTATAAAATTGAAATTTTCAGCTTGTAGAACTTGACAGGTAATATCTGTAAACAATAAAATTTAATCCTGAAACTTTCAAGTGATTATGCTGCATACCAAATTCAACACAAACCTATACATGGGGGCATGTAAGTAAATATAATGTATTTCATATTTCTTTAAAACTGATTCAGAGGATAAACCAATTTTATTGCATTATGAAAACATGATTTGCTTCCGAAACACACTTCCACAGTGATTAAAGCAACTGTAAAGTACTTGATGGAAGCTGTTTACAGATTTGACAAGATAACTAATTAAAAAATAAAAATGAAACTTACCTTTTTTCTTACTGTGAACATATCTTAGGTGGTGCAAATTAAAAATCACAGCATAGACTCGCTGACGAAGCAGCTGGAATATTTCATGTACAGGAGGGAAGTCCCTATTATTTTCATCTTCCATCACACAAGGCAGCCTTATCTCTTGTGCACTTAGCGCGTGTAAGATCCAAGGTGACATAAGGCCTTTTTGGTGACGTAAAGATGCTGTGCGTAGAACATCAGCTGACACCGTAGGCATTACTATATTTTGGTTTACTGAAATAAAAATAAAGTCAGAAACACACCTTTACGCTGACAAATTTCAAATATCTAAACATAATCGGTTTGTTTTCTGTATTTCTTTAAAAATAACTTGAGATTTGAAAGCTATTTATATTGCATTACAGATGTTCGCTGTGCTTCCCAAACACACCTTAACAGCCACGGTAAAAGAAAGTAAGGTACTTGTAGGAAGTTTACTAATTAGAACTAAAAAATGAAACAAGTTTACCATTAGAAGTTAAATCCTTATTGTCGACATGTCGGGGGGAAGCAGGTACACTGCTCGTGTTCGAGCTGCTAGAACTGACTAGTAAATTGACTCTGGTTCCACCAGTACTGTTGGAGGTACTGGCAGAAGAAGCTATTCCACTTGTGGAATTAGAATTGCAACTATTTGCATGGCCATTAAATCGAGATGTATCAGATGATGGGGGTGAGTTATCTGCAATAAAAATAATTGTTTATTTAGTTTAAAGTATTTTAAAAGAACCAATAGTATCACTGTTGTTAGATACTTTAAGCAACAAAGAGGTTTGTTTAAACTTACGTCGAAAGGTCTGAATGTTACATGCATTCAGACCCCTAGCCAAAAGTTCAAAGATTTACTCTACTTCCACGATGTATCAACGCACAAAATAAATATTTGTGCAGACGTAATCAGGAAGACCTTTTAAAAATATTTCAAATGCTTAAAAAATAAAATGAAATAATAATTTAATGTAGAATAACCTCAACAAGATTGTAGAAATAAGGAAAAGTATCATAGAACTTGTTGAATCATTTTATTAAGCGCGCTACGCATTTCGGTCAAATACTAGGATCATGTTGGTTTTTCGTCCCGAGGCCCAAGTCATTGTGTGCCCTAGCAAGAAATCAGATGGATGTCGCTAGGTGACTAGCAAAGGCGTCGAGCGCGCAGTACTTCTATGAACAAACGCCGTAAGGCGCAAGGCATCTTGGCACTAAGTAAGGCGTCTATCAGTGTGGACGTGGCCTTAGTCTGTTAATTAATTGTAAAAGCGGGACATTCTAGAATAGACTGAGGTGCAAAAATCAGTATACAGTCTGCTCTCAGAAAATCCACTAAATCATTACAAATTAATCAACGTAAATGTAATTCCATAACATAAAAGACAATAGGCCGAAACAATGTTCGTATATTGTAGCGATGTTAAACCCGAGAATTAGAAAAGTAAGAATAAATTTTATAAGTATTTCATGGAAAATCGGGTACGCCGAATCTTGACTTATACATCATGCAACCATGTTTCAATTTCTATTATAAAATTGTCATTTTTCTATGTAAATAACCCGATGAAGGGATGAAACTATATCACGAAATATCGACAAAATAAAAATTTTAGTTCATTAAAACTGGACTACAAAGGTTTTATCTATTCAATTTTACTAATCTACCGCAAATGAGACCTATTCTGTTCCCAATGTTTCATTACGAGTCTGTTTAATGAAACATTACGATGGGTGGGAGTAGTAAAATACCAACCTCAAAATAACAATATTTTTGGTCCTATACTGGTTCGACGTCGAATCTCTTATGAACGTTCAGTATAGGACCAGAAACTTTGTTGTTTTGAGGATGGTATTTCACTACCCACCCCTGTCATAACGTTTCATTAAACAGACTCATAATGAAACGTTGGAAACAGAATAGGTCCCAATATCTCATATAAGGCAACTTACCGTGTGGAGAATTTTTGGTAGAACTGTCGGTATCGTTCATGTTCATGATATCGGTGGAAAGAACCGCATTTGCAGTAGCTAATTTGTAATTCTGAAGACTTTCCTGTTCTTGTTCGGTAGTTTCGGAAGCAAATCCAGACATGTCAAACTCATGTTCTTCAACAGACCTAACCGGATTTGTGTTGTTCACTTGATTGTTATTCTTTTTGGTCTCTTTTTTACTGCTGACTGATGGAGTACAGTACTTAAGAAAACCATTTGCAGTGCCATTCAAGTAATAGTAGACAGATTGTCTAAATGATATAGCTCTTTTATCGTTCGGATTCGAGAATACTGTTGATACCAACGTGTCCATCTGCGAAGGGCTTGGTAAAGTATGTACATATTCAGCTACAGCCTTAATTAAAACTTCTCCGGAGAGCTGAAATTTAATTACAAATATTTAAGTAACATTTATGTGAAGAATAAAAAGGTAATGTACAATAAGACATAATCAGTCAACCCTAATTGTCGTCAGGAAATATCAGACCCACTATCAAAGATTGAAAGTTTCATCACAGTAATTGTTGTCCCTTTTAAAGGTAAGGGAAATATGTTAACAGTAGCGTTCGTGTAATGCTTCTTGAAGAAGGTAAGATAGGTAGCATGTTTTTTTTGCTTGCTGCGAAAATTTTAAAAGTTATTTTAGTACTATACAAATTCTTAGGTTAGGAGGGGTGCCTGTTATTTTCCCTTGTCCTATGCCGTTTCTTCATTATTGCCTCATCTTTGGCGTATTTCCTTGTTTTCTGAAAATTCCACTCCTAACTTTTAAATTTTAAACATTTTTTCAAAATTCCCGCTTAAAAAGGATTACATGGCCAATGCGGCCATGAGTTTTTCGTTGCCGTGTTTTCATTGGGGTCCCACCTGTCAAACCGGTTAATCTCTGATTGGCCGAACTGTGATCTATGGCCATTTCGTCTTCAACTATTAAGATTGATACTGTAGTCTTGTCGTAATTTTAAATGTTTTCTGTATTAATCAAATGAGTTGTCGTCAAGCTATTGCATTTTTACACCAACCAATGATTAAGACAAAGTCGTATTGTAAGTATTTTAATAATTTAATAATTTTTTACTTTGATAATGTTAATATAAAAGTTTTTCTTGCTGTTTTATGTACTTACACTGGTGTTCTCTTTTTTCTTCTTTCATGATTATGCTCACAAATTGAGCGAAATATCGACAATGTAATTAAGGTTAGTAAATGAGATTTTCGTCTTATTTATCAAACTAACATTCTGTCTGTTTTTGGACTTTATAACCTAAGAAATTGTATAGTACTAAAATAATTGCCAATAGCCCAAGGTACTCTGATCAAAATACACATAAAAGTAATGTAATTTTTTTTATAATTAAGATAAGTTCACGATACTTTTTTCACGTGACAATAGTATCTTTAGGGTATAATGTTCAGTTATAAAAATTTTAGTGAAAATAAATGAACTTATGCAGATATGCATTGAATTACTGTAGACTCCCTCTTATCTGTGCACCTCGGGACTGGAGCCTTGTCCAATAAGCAAAACGCTGGATAAAAATAGAATATTAAAGATTAAAAAAAAAACATTAATTGCATTTTCATTTAAAAAATTTAAAAAAAAATCATGAAACATATCGTTCTGTTTTAATCTTAGATTTAAAAATTGATGCAATTCCATCAAACCATTTTTAAATATATTAGCATGTAAAAAATACCCGCAAAAACGATCGCAAATGCTACTGTTAATGCTAGGTTTGGGAGTTTTAAATTACTAAAATAATTTAATGGTACCTTTGTGTTTGAGTCTTTCGAGATTTTCCTGTAAATATCTTGCAGTTCGCTTTCCGGTAATAAAAAGTTTCCAAGTAAAGATGCTAGAACGCAGACTTGTTCTTGTGTGAGCTGCAGAGTTTTGGTTAGCTCAGTAAGCATGTATTCTTTGGTTTCTAACGAGCCTTTGTAGGTGAGTTTCATGTGTTCTGACGAAAAATATCTTGGTGGGTCAAAAGCGGCATATTCAGCATCGTCTGCTAGCAATCCATGGGATCCGTATTCCCGGCAGTAGGCTATTACTTCTTGATGATGGTCGTCCATGGTACACATCTAACGATAAATTAATAATAATTTCGCTTAATATAAAGTAATAATAATTTTACTTAAGATAAATTAATAATAATTCATCTAAAAGTGAAGGATAATTAGGTATCCATAAATATCGTAAAACTTTAACAATTTCATTGAAGAATTAAAATTATTTAAAAAGAAATTACCACTGTAGTACCCAAGTGGCGTAAAGCCATACGTAAAGCAGTTCTTAAGCAGGTGGGAGCCGTCCACCAGATTTTCGGCGGCGGTGTTGCTTTAGTATTGATGTGCTTTAAAACCATGCCAACTTTTTGCCTGACATTGGCTTGTTCGGCTATCCATTCTGACATGCGGCATGTTTCCAAGGTGCCATTGAAGACAATGGCTAACTCTATGTTTCCACGTTCTATGGCTTGCATGAGCAAAGCTAAGAACTGGACCATGCGGTTCCATTGCCCTCCACATGCCCAATCTGAAAAAATAAATTTGAAAGCGTAAATTAATTGTATATATTACAGATTTATTTGTCTGAATGTAAAAATCGATGTTTGAACCCAGATTGAGGACTTGAATTATGTGTACATTCAATTCCGCACCCAAGGGTTTATTTGCTCTGCTTCCTGGAGAAATGTCTGTACTGCATATAAACAGTTACAGACCTAAATTCCAAGAAGCTTCAGTAGTAAATAATATAAATAATAATAACAGACCAATGCATTATGAGCGGAAATAAATAAACTTTTAAAATCCGTGACGAGCCCTTTTCGAAATTTGCTATTCAATTATAATCAGGTGTTATTGTGTACCTATTTAGTGTAGTTTATAAACAATAATGGAAAGTAATAACGGTAAACTTTTATTAATGATGTATACTATGAAAGTATGGTTTTTTACTTACATTATGGGACCTATTCTGTTTACCCGGTTATTAACGGACTGTTAATAATCAGGATCGAGAAGTTAGGAGCCAGTTAGGAGCAGGAGAAATGTTACCAACCTCAAATAAAAGTTTCTCGTCCTATGGTGGACATTCGACGTAACTCGTTTAATTTTAGATTATCTTTGCATGATTAATATAAGATATATATATATCTTACGTCGAATGTCCACCATAGGACGAGAAACTTTGATTTGAGGTTGGTAACATTTCTCCTGCTCCTAACTTCTCGATCCTGTTTATTAACAGCCCGTTAATAACCGGGTAAACAGAATAGGTCCCTATGTGTACCTAAGTAACCCTAATTTGTTCACATTTAGGAGCATTGAATGAGGCTATTAAAATTTTGAAAACATAAAATTGCTAATAGAGTTATAAAGGAAACATTAGAAATTAATAGGGACTATGCAGTTGAAGACATAAAAAGCCTTATGGTAAGGAAACTACAACAATTTTGAATAGAGCAGAATCTACTTCTCTATCGACATTATTGAAAATTAATTAGGTAAGTACTTTTTTGTAATTTATGTTATTCATTCTCAGAATATTTCCAATCTTATCTGTAAACCTTCGAGCATTTCTGTCCTTATCTCCTTCCTCTACACAATTATTTATTAATCTGTAATAACTAATTTTCTAATTTATAATTTGTTAACACTTACAGTGTTATTCATACATGAAGACTAACGTAGGTCTAGTTAGACCTTAGTACAACACGGTTTGAACCAGATTTAAGCATCGTTTATGAATAAGACTGAAAGTGTGTTATACATAAAATATGCTTAAATCAGGTATAAATCACGTTGTACTAAATCTCGTTCAACCGCGTAAATACTAAATTTTGAGGTTATAATTTTTTGACAGCCACTTATGCCGGTCTAACTGTGTTAGCCTTCGTTTATGAATAGGAGTGTTAACCTTTTTAACATCTGATTGAATAGAATAGGGTATAATACAACTGCGCAAGTCTCCAACACCATGTTCAATGATGTCACTTGTCAATTTTGGAAATGTCACTTTCATTTATTTTTAATTTTATTTTAAAACTAGATTTTAACCAGTGAGTATAGGAATTGTTATAGCGACTTCACCTTACAGGATATTTGGCGATCCGTAACTTGTCACCCGCACTTTTCCCTCGTATACAAACTGCCGATGACAACAATGGAGCCCCCACGATTTATGGTGGCTTAAAGAAGTTTAGCTAGCTAGGGATAGTAAAATGATGTTTAGCGCCGAATATTGTTCGTTTTAGGAATGTATTCCACGTGTGCTGGTGATGGAAATCACATCACAGTTAGACATTTACATGGAAGTATAAACTTTAAAGTTCCATAACCAACAATGGGAAAATTTACCTAAACTGCAATAAAACATGTTTTTACTATTCTTAAACTAGCCTTGACGGAATTGGATTATTCCATAGGAATAATACAGTGAAATCTCGTTATAAGAGACACCTGGGGGAATGGACTTTTGTCTCTTATAAATGGGAACTCTTATAAGTGGGAAAAGCCTATTTTTGAGAATCTGCTAATTAAAAATACATCTTTTTCAAATGTTTCACTACTTTTGACAGACATTTCAAATTTCCTCCTCCTTCTGCATTATTTGCGTAATCTCGAAGCGGGCACATTTTTCAGCGATAATCCTTAAAGAAACACCTAAGTGTTTCTCAAGCTCCCTAATAAGATTAGCTTTCTCCACAATTGATACAATTTTTCTCTTCACAGTCATCATAGTTCAAATTTCAATTTGTAATGAAAATATTTAATTTACTCCATAACTGGCGTAAAGAAACATATATATCCTTCGTTGGGGAATTGCGCAGCCTCAGAGAGGCAACAGGGAGTGTGAATCTGTTCAATAACAAATGGTACAGATGCATTCTTATCCTGTGCGAGAATGTTTTCTTTCAGTGCATTTGCACCGGGCAATCAACAATTTTTCCATGTTGTCTCTTAACAACCGGGGAAAAGTGTCTTCGAGACCCAAAATATTGTCTATTATAACCGGGAATCTCTTATAAGCAGATCTCTTATAAGCGGGTCTCTTATAACCCGGGAAATAAATACATTACTTAAGCGGAATTGTACTCGGGACCACAAAAAGTGTCCACTATAGGCGGGAATCGCTTATAACCGGGTCTTTTATAACGAGGTTTCACTGTACTGGTAAACTAAGTTTAATTAAAAAAAAGATTTAAAAAGCAGCTCATTCCCTAGATAATTCTGTTTTAATCTCAGATTTAAAAATTCATACAATTCCACCAAACCATTTTTAAATTTATTAGCGTGAAAAAAAAGACATGTGAAAATGACCAGGAACGCTACCGTTAGCACATACAGAACTTTTTAGACACAGAAACATAAGGTCCACATTAACATTACATTCCTGTATAAACTCAAAATAAGACATTTGTGCTTATATGCCTTACCAATGTGTAATTAAATTTGTATTACTTTATTTCTTGATCTATTATTATAGAAATACATATGGAGTGGTCTCCACTCGACTTTTTCACATGTTTCTAAGTTGAACCAGACAAGATAAGACAGATTCACATTAGGATTCAGAACGATTTTTGAATAATTTTGTTATTATACATGCACACATGCATATTTAAGAAAATAGATAAAAAAGATTACTTCCTGTTGGACAGTTCTGCTAAAATTACATATCTGTGAGTTTTTTGATATTTCTCAAGTTGGTACAAAATTTGAAACAAATACCTTGAAGCAAAAGGGCACTTTACTTGAAAGAGTTACACTTCCGTTTCAGGTAAACTACCACTTCCGGTTGAGGGATTGAGCTAAAATTTGATATATGTCAGTTTTTCGTTATATCTGAAACTAGTACAAAATTTGAAACAAATATCTTGAAACAAAAGGGTACTTTACTTGAAAGAGTTTCACATCCGTTTCAGGTAAACTACCACTTCCGGTTGAGGGATTAAGCTAAAATTTGATATCTGTTAGTTTTTCGTTATTTCTAAAGCTGATACAAAATTTGAAATAAATACCTTGAAGCAAAAGGGCACTTTACATGAAAGAGTTTCACTTCCGTTTCAGGTAAACTGCTACTTCCAGTTATCCGAATTAACCCAAAAGTTGATACGAGCTTACTTTTTAGCTCAAATGACTACATCCAAATTTCATCGATCTAGCTCAAGTCGTTTTTGAGTTATCGTGTTTACACACACACACACACACACACACAGACACACATAAGACAGACAAAAAAACAAAAAAGGGCCAAATCGACTCAAAATCCCTCAAAACGTCGAGAATCATCAAAATCTCAAAAATTTTTTTTCGCATGATCACTATACTTTCTCTGCGAGAAAGTAAAAAAGTAAATATGTTTAGCCCGGCATTAGTTGCTAGATTAAAAATCCTACTGTTAGTCGCGCATGAGATTTTCTCTCACGAACAAAATTTTAATAAAACAATGTCCTGTTTAATTATTAATCTTAATTGTAAATTGAACAGTTGTAAACCATGATATTTCCAATTCTAAATCTTCATCAGATCCCATGTCTGAAGTATAGATTCGACAAGAATAAATTGTCTTCAGAGTAAATGCATTTGTATGTAAAACTTGCGTACTTTCTTTGGTTTTCTGTTTTTTCGACGAGGACTGAAGGTACAATAACTTTCATTGTCTTTTCAAAGTTGTATTACTTCTTCTAGTAGTAATTTTGCTATATTTCTAATAGAAAAAGAACAACCGAGAGTTTATAATAACTGTTCCAAATTTATGACACACTTTGTCGCGCAATAAGTGAAATCTCACATGATGGCAACCACCTCTACAAAAGTCTGTACAATATTTAAATGCGAAATGATCGACTAGTACTTGTTATGCCAGAAAAAGGAATGGGGGTAGAGAGTAGATTACCTAAAAGGATACGGGCCAGTATTGTGTTAAAAAAAATTGGTACCAATTTTAAAATAGCTTTGCTCGTAGAGTCGATCACTGACTTTTTTAACTGTCGAATATCATAGCGGAACGTCATTTTAATCCAGGTTCATTGATTACCAGCATTGATATTTGTGGGTTAAAAAAGTCAGCGGACTGTTGGTGATCGACTCTACGAGCAGAGCTAATAAGTGTGAGAGAAAAACTCATAGAGCGATTAATAGCGGGTCAAAAAAAAGTGAATTTTAAATTTATAATTTCTCATAGTGAGTAAAAAGAACGAGTGAGTGGGAGCCTTGAAATAAGCTCATAAGAGTTACTACTGAGCGGATCTCACCTGAAAAATAACCTCCGTAAAGTCTATCTAAGCAGCACTCGGCATCGACAATTAGCTTCAACTTGCTCCCGATGGGGCGAATCTTCCTGTTGGAGTTGTGAGGCTGCTGGCGCTGGGTAACGTTCCTGGCAATCTTCAGGAGGTCCACGGAGACAGAGCCCCCTTCCAAACTGGAACTTTCTAAAAACGTTTGCAAGTCTTGGATACCCATCTCGTTGCTGACGATTTATTACTCTTAAAACTTAACAGAAAGTAAATTCCATATCTTCGGTTGGTCTGGAAGGAAACAAAGTGTTAGAACAAAGGCACTTGGAAATTGCAAGGAAAACAGTAAAAAACGACCAATTATGAAACGGCCGCCGCCATTGTGAGCACCGCAAGGGGGACGCAACTTGTGGGCGAGAAACAAATGATGGGTGCAAATGTCAAGAATTTTTAAGTCTGGTTTTGGTACCAATAACAACCAGTCAAGAGGAAGGTCCCCAGGTGGTTTCGCCCCCGAACACTGAAGCACCAAAAATGTTTACCAGAGTAATGGAAGACCGTACTAGGCTGACGCCTTGATGCACGCTTTGCCGGTAAATACGCGATTGCCTTTTGGGAACCGCTTAACAGCCAATATAAAGCCGCCAAAATTACCAAACAGCCGTTGCGGCCCTTCTGCCTCATCTTATTTCCAAATCGAAGCCTTTTAAATAACACCGTACTTACATAAAATTACCAAAATACATGATTTGCACTACACATGAACAAAATGTTTACCGGAAATTGTACATAAAATGTCCACCGTTGGCGCATGACGGAAACAGCAAATGTTTTTTTGGTTTCGATTTGAATTAGAGAGGGAACTCATTCGGAGTATGCAACGCGCATCCCTAATTACCTTCATTAACGAAAATTTTAAAATGCTTTTAATATTCTTAATAAAGAGGACCAGTTTATGCCCAATTGATTTTGATTAATAAATTACTATGTTCGAATTAACGATAAGACCCGAACCAACGATCGTAACTAGAACCATAACCCTACAAGCAGCACGCTGGAGCGTGCTTTAAACATAAAAATCGCCGTCTATTAATCTTAATAATAGGTTCGTTGCCAATTAAACGCTGTTAATGGGGGGCTTGTAAAGCATATAAGCTGATGTAACTTTGTTTTTAGAAGCTTTCGCTTATCGGCTTTCCATATTACTAAACCGCAAATACTTCGTACGCGTGCGATCCGAGATAACACATTCTGTGAATCTTTGCATCAGACGTGTAAGTAAATATCCATATTTATTACTTCGCCTCATCCTCTATGTAAACATAATGGTTTATAATCAAACAAAAAATTAGGGTATTTTGCATTTGAATTGCTAATAAGTAACAACAGCATGCCATTGCACGATCTCAACTGTATGCAACGACTGTATGGATTTGATCCGATCTGTACGCAATACAGTCTCGCCAACTTGTGCGTCTTCGCAAATTTTAATATCCCTCTCCCCGTTTAAATTAATAATTTACTGAGGTAATTTAAAACAATTTAACAATAAAACCACACCATCAACAGCTAATCAATAAAGAAATGACCTTCGCTAGTGTGAAACCAGCTCGCCCAAGTGTGCACCTGATTGTGCATTTCAAGCCTTTGCGTCCGCTGCCTTTATATTACATCTGCAGATTGGGTTGCCTAATCCGAAAGCGCTGCTAACGCGGGAATTTCAATTTTTCAGTGAGCATCATGGAAAATTCGGGATTCTTGCCGTTACCGAAAGGCTTTTCCACCAAAGCAATACATGCCGGACAGGAACCCGAAAAATGGGACTCCATGTGCGTTGTGCCCCCGCTTGTCACCTCCACAACTTTCAAGCAGTACGGACCAGCAGAATTTAAGGTAAAATTTGTAAACTTCAATCTACAAAAGAAAATCTAATCTTGCTAATTATTTTGATTTATTGCACTACCAGTCTCGGCTCATATCCACGAGCCTTCTTCAGGTGCTATCGTCAAAATTATAATAAAATACGAAAGCAAAGAATCATCTACAGTTTGTTATATACTTTTGTATTTTATTATAATTTTGACACTTGCACCTGAAGAAGGCTCGAGAATATGAACCAAAACTGGTAGTGCAATAAATCAAAATAATTAGAAAAATTTGATTTTCATTTATTCACCCAATATACTTCCATCGTGCTGCGATACATACCCGAAGGTTCTTTGTTAGTTCATTCAGAAATGTTTCTATCGTAAATATATACAATATAAACCTTCAAAGTCTATCTGCACTTATGTATGTATTTGTGCTGCAAATGTACTGCTCAAGGCTAAATTAATACATAATATATGTTAGATAAATTGTACATCACAAGATACATTTTGGTGCATGTAATAGTTCAAGTGTTTCTTGATAATTTTTATCATTTTCATCTGAAAGATCCAATTTTCAATTAAGGTCAGATAATACAACATGAAACTTTTAAAGATATAATTTTACACTTCATTCTAAAAGAATTAGTTGTTATATTCAAAAGGAAAATAAATTAGTTAACATTTTGTAAACTTCTCTTATGGGACTCTCTGAAATGAACTGTGTTATAACTATCTCTTTGTTATTTTCCATTTCTTTGTTAGATTTGGCAGTAATCTGCACATCATGTCTTATCTTATCTTTTAAGAATTCTCTAACGTCTAGGTCTTGGCAAAATCTTCCACCACGGACTTCCCTGATGTTATCCACATTTTCACTTTATCCATAAGAAAGTAGAAAATTACCCAACATAAGTAGGTAAAATTTATATGTATGTTGTAAAATGTAGATATGGTAATGTCACACATATTGGTTTAAAAGAACAAGTATGAATAGCAAAAATAGTGGAATAGCAAAATTAGTGGAATTGCACTTTATTAAAAAGTTTAGCCAATAGAAAAAATCATTGACATTTCAATCGGTGAATCAAATATGCTCAAAATAAATTCTAAATCCCAGGCCGCAAAAATCATTATTGTGATAAATGAGACAAGAGAGTTGTATATTTTCATATATTGCTTCGATATAATAGCTCAATCTGGGTACAGTTTGCATTTTAACAACTTCATTGGTGTCTGATGCAACATTCACCGACTTTATGTTTCTTACAATTAACATAAAACCGGACTATCCAAATAATTTGTTTTTAATTCGGTTAAAAATTTACAAAATTACATAACATCACAATTCTCACATTGACAAGAACTTTTTATTCACACACACCCAGCGGAATAGATTTTAAATGAAATATAAATTATAAATAATTATCAGTGACTCAGAATACGTTGGATAATATCCTTCCTAAAAAATATACACATAAACATGAACTTATTATAATTTATGTTGACACGTTCTCCAACAAATTACATAAATATATAAACAGAACTGTAAATATCAGCAACCAGTCACAATGATATTAATTACATTTTACAAAATAGGTACATCATCTTTTTACATATTTTCAGTGCGATTTTTATTTTAATTTTATTACTTCGTTTTTCCAACAACGAAAAACACCCGCTAATAAAAAATCATTTCAAACTAATAACTATAAAAAGAAACTTAAACAACATTCTTTATATGTAGCTATTCACTGTAATAATACCATACATTTTCTGTTTAGCAATATGAATATGGAAGATCAGGAAACCCAACAAGAGATACATTGGAAACTTGCCTGGCGGCTTTAGAAGGCGGCAAGTATGGTCTATGTTTTTCATCCGGACTTGGAGCGACAACGGCTCTCTTAGGAATGTTTAAGGCTGGTGACCATGTTGTTGTAGGTGACGACATTTATGGGGGCACTAACCGTCTCCTGAGCAAAGTAGGAACTAAATTTGGCCTTGAATTTTCTTTCGTGGATTGCCGAGAGCCTCAATATATTGCGAATGCCATTAAACCAAACACTAAGTTAATTTGGGTAGAAACCCCAACGAATCCGACTCTGAAAGTTGTGGACATTAGAGCAGTGTCACAAATAGCAAAGAAAAACAAAGTAATTCTTGCCGTCGATAATACTTTCTTAACACCGTACTTACAGAGACCACTTGAGCTAGGAGCTGACTTGAGTGTCTACTCCCTCACAAAATACATGAATGGTCATTCCGATGTGATTATGGGTGCCATAATGACCAGCAACGATGAGTATTATGAGCAATTGAAGTTCTTGCAGAATGCCATGGGTATAGTGCCATCACCCTTCGATTGTTTCCAAGTGAACAGAAGCTTGAAGACATTGGCCATAAGAATGCGTCAACATTCCGCTAACGGCATTGTGGTCGCAAAATTCCTAGAAATACATCCAAAAGTGGAAAAAGTGCTTCATCCAGGTCTTCCATCACATCCTCAACATCACTTATTCAAGCAGCAAACATCTGGCCACAGTTCTGTGTTCAGCTTTTACCTCAAGGGAGGACTTTTGGAGTCTAACAATTTTTTAAAAGCACTTAAAGTATTTACTCTTGCTGAAAGTCTTGGTGGATATGAGAGTTTGGCTGAATTACCGTAAGTAATTATGTAATTCAAATTAAGACGACTTTTTTTATTATTCAGCTAGCCAAATTGGTAATTTATATAATATGTTCAATTTTTTCGCATTTCTCTGTACTTTCTTTGTTTCTTTTTGTACTAGTAGCTTTAAAGAATTTTAAAATTAAAGAAATCAAAAACAATATAAAATTGAATGTATGATTTTATTGATCTGTAATTATTTATCAATATCCTTTGCATTAAATTTGAGAACCGTTAAATGAGAATGTTAATGTGTTGTATGTATAATTACATAATAACTTTGTATTCTGGTTTTTGCAGATCAGTTATGACTCATGCATCAGTCCCTGAAGATCAAAGAGCAAGTTTAAACATCACTGAGGGACTAATTCGATTATCAGTTGGCCTCGAAGATGCAGAAGACTTGATCGCTGACTTAAAACAAGCCTTAGATGCTGTATGAACAATCTATTTCTTTTAGGAGAATGTGATCTTCAGTTTATCTGGAGATCAATTTGTATTGCCTTTTCCAATTGAGACTTTCTGTATTTTATGCAATTCCAATAAAAGTTTTAATATGCATTTAATATCAATATTTCAATCCTCAAAACAACATTTTGCTTACGCAGATTAAATCGTTTATATTTTATATATAATTTTAAATTAAAAGTTTATGTAAATTTGTATAAACAAAAATTGGTTATTACGTTATTGAGATTACAAAATTATGATATCACAAAAGGTCGTCAAGAGTCAGTTTAGACATTTTTCTTTTCTATGATTTCTGACCTTTACGGACAATTAATTGTTTGAGTTCTGATGCAAAAAACAAATAGATAAATATCCAAATTAAATTTTACTTCTGCTAAAAAAATTAAGTAAAGTTTTACTATAATATAAGTATAATGAATTATTCAGAATTTCTAGGCTGTAATAAACAGTTTGAGACTATTGCTAAGGTAAAGAAATAAGTTTTGAGTATTATTTTATAATAACATCAAAAAATATCACAATTATTTTATATCCATTTACAAAAAGAAACAGAAATATCAATATAGCAGATTCAGTAACCCAACAACAAAATGTCTTGAAATATCTTTAGCAAAACTTGTTAGACCAAATAAATATGGATTATTTTACCTCAGGGTTAGGTGCAGGTATAGCCACAGTATAAACAGTACCACGACTCCGAGGTTTGCCAGAATGTGCGTAATTGCCTGCGTGGTCTCCTCAAAATAAACCCTCTTACGACAAGTGTAGATCGAAATAGATCGGTGATTTCCGTTATGTATCATACGCGCTACTTGCCGAAGAATCACGAAGAATTGGAAAAAGGAGTTTGGGAATTAAATGCTGCCCTGTTCTTACTAATTCCACCAAGGTTGCACGCGCGTGGGATCCTTGCGCGGTAAACTAAGATCAAAGGCGCCGACACCGAGTCGCACTGTTTGTACTGTGCCTTGGAGTTGATATACCAAGGAGGTGGCCCATAAAAGAAGATCCCTTATACTGCGATCTTAAAAATAATATACTATTTTTATCATATAGCAGTAATATATCATGAATTATAGCCCACATAAAACAAAACTAAAGTCAGCTATCCGTCAATACAATGGATCGCGAGGTAATTTCATTTTTTAATTCATTGCAATAACTTTGTCATAACCTTCAGTGAGGTTATGTATAAAAAACAAAATTAAAATTTGAAATGTGACTGAAAATAATATTAATTGTCATCTGAAACATAATTTATAAATTAGTTTTTACCCCATTTTCAGCAATCCAGGGAGAATAATTCTAAATTAGATCGATTTACATACGACATTGGTATGGCTCTCGTAACAAGAACTAATCCTGGTAGCCCAGAAATCCGAAGCCGAAGTTCAGTGTTTAGTAAGTCTGCTCAATTTTATTCATTATTTTTTATTTCTTTTTCTCCCAAAAAACTAATCAAAATATAAAAACATATTTTTTCCATATAATTTAATGAGAATTTTTATGGAATTAAAAATGTATTTATATTTATATAAAAATGTGAAAAAGTATTGTTTTTGCTGAATTTTTTGCATGAAAGTTTTTCTAAACCTATCATGAATATAAATCCACCGTAACACTTGTAATCTTTTTCTAGCAAAAGAAGTTTCAGGAATATGTGCGACATTTGCAGTAATAATAATCGTCATATTTTTTATATTCTCCCTATTAGCACTTACTGTACAAATTGATCCTCCAGTTATCAATATACTAGCAATTGATCCAACAGCACCTTCATCTTTTAAAACAAATTTAATGTACACCAGTGTGGCTTTGGATTCATCTGTAATTGCAGACGGGTTTCGCAGTTTTAAAACAAAGTATATTTTTTACTTAAACCCAAAAATATTTCACTACATAATTTTTTCCCACTTAGTAACTCAAAGTTGATTACTTTAATGTCATACCTGGGGCCCTGCTATTTACGAATTGGTGGAACAATGGCAGATAGATTGCTTTTTGTACCTGACGCTCAAATGTCCTTTAAAAGCATACCTATAATGGACATTGATGGAGGGGTTTACTCTTATGAGCAGCAGCGTGCTGATCCAATGATTTACCCTAATTTTACAATGTCGGGCGGTGAATGGCTCCAACTCAATGTACTAGCTGCTCGCACGAACATGAAAATTATTTTTGACTTAAACTGTTTGATTCGCAATAAAAATGGAACTTGGAATAGCAAGAATGCAGAGGAACTTATTAGTTTTTCAGCTAAACACCATTTAAAAGTGGAGTGGGAATTGGGAAATGGTAATTGCAAAATTTATCCGAGAATTTAATAAAAGACTATAAGATAAGCATAGTGCAGCATAATAAATTTGAAAAGGATCTTATACTCTTTTATTAAATCCTTCAATTGTTACTTTGTTGGGTTACCACCCTTTAACTTATGAAAATTGAATATTAAACATAAATAGTCTTTTAATTTATAATTTCCTTTTTTAGAACCGAATTCATTCAAACATGTTTTTAATTATGAAGTAAACGCTACACAACTGGCAAAAGATTTTATTGAGTTACGAAATATCCTAGATAGGTACCCTATCTATGAAAAAGCTTTATTAGTCGGTCCAGATGTCACTAGGCCTAGACCTAACCACAAGGAATCTGCAAAATATTTGGAGGAATTCCTGAGAAACATCGACCATTCAATAAATGCAATCACTTGGCATCAGTAAAAACATCATTTAACAATGAGTTAATATAATTTACTGCCTAAATTTTGTAGATACTACATGAATGGTAGAACCGCATCTTTACAAGACTTTTTGAATCCTAATACATTTAATTTACTGGAAGAGCAAATTAGTGAAATCAAAGAAATTGTTAAAAACACAGGATATGCCAAAGTTCCCATTTGGTTAGGTAATAACAACTCTTATTACAGTAGCTGATAGACTAAATTATATTTTCTTTATTAATGAAGGTGAAACGTCCTCAACTTATGGTGGAGGTGCCCCAGGTTATGCAAACCGCTACATTTCAATCTTCATTTGGCTCGATAAATTAGGAGTTGCTGCTAAAAATGGGATTAGTTTAGTAATTAGGCAGTCTTTGTACAAAGGATATTACGCTCTCTTGAAGGAAAAATATGAACCAACTCCGGTAAAGTCTATTTATAAGTCATTTTAGTTTTGTATTAATAAAATTTTTATTAATTTAAGGATTGGTGGGTTACCGTGTTGTACAAAGCTTTTGTTGGTCCTGAAGTAGTACCTTGTTACACTTTGTCTCATCCAAAGATTAGATTTTATTGTCATTGTACAAACAAAGATGATGTTTACGGTGTAGGAAATGCCGTTACAGGTATAGTTATTAATATTTTTATAAATTAATGTCTAAGGTATTTTGAATTTTTTGTAGTATTTGGGTTAAATATGCAAGATTCTGAAGCAAAATTTCGAATTGAAGGCTTAGCCCCCAAAACTAGCAAGTTTATGCCTTCCATGTTTGGTTACATAATTACCCCTCATATGACTGTTATATCAAAGTAAGTTTTCTGAATTCCCTGTTATGATTTATCATTCCTTTCTCTATACTTACTTAAATTTACAGGATTTTACACTTGAATGGAGAAATACTCTATGTGAAAAATGATGGAGAACTTCCGATATTTCAGCCATACCTAATTCAAAAAGCATCTTTTGTAGTGTTGCCACCATTTTCATTAGCATTTTTTGTTATACCAAACACAAATGTAAAAGCATGTGTTGATAGGAAATTCCTTTCCAATCTTTAATACAAGATTTATTCTATATGTACATATTGATTTTATTGAAATTTATTGTGATATGTATTTTTTATATACTTATGTACTTGTTATATACATTGTAATTATGTATCACATATACATAATATTATATTATTAGTATCTAATAAAACAACTACTATTTTTGTCGTCGTTGGTAGCCTTAGTGCTGGAGGTCATAGGTTCGAAGCCCACCCACGGCGATGATTTTTCTAATTAGGAAAAAATGTTTAAGTGCCTCATCGCCCAGGAGCGATGTAAAGGCGGGGGTCCCGTGTGTTGTAGGTATAATCCACGTGCACGATAAAGAACACAATGACCAGGTGAAAATCCTGGCATTGGCTAAATTCCCAGAAGTTGTGGTCCTAATCTCTGGCGTCGGTGATTGGACTCTGATGCGGAAATAGGCCGACGTTAAATAAACAAGTTAAAAAAAACTACTATTTTCATAAATGACTGGTTTTTGACTTTGTCAGCAATGACATTTTAAATTTTAAAATTTACTGTAATCAACTACAAATATAATTTTGATAATTATCCTAAATTTCCAGTATGGTACCTAATCACAGAAGTAAATTTCTGACTTTCAAGGGTTTGTTAATGCATTTATTAATCGGCGTTTAAAAAACATTTCCCAGTTGTAGTCTTTGCTATTATCTCTTGAAATATTTTGGAAACTACTTGGTCATGTCGTGGCAAACCTATTCAAAATGGTGGATAGCCACCAAGCAGCAACTTGAAGAACTAAAAGATAAAGAGAAGATAATTATTCAACAAACAAAAGCCACCAAAGAGAGGCCTTTGGCTTGCAATTTGGTCGGAGGGCTATATGCTAGGTATTGTATGATTGTTCAAGAGATAGATGCATGTCTTGATCAAATATGCCAAGTAAGTACATATCTTTATTTTATTTATATGAATGCTAGTTTTATGCATTGTTACATTGTAGGTTCAAAAACGTTTTACCATTAGAAAACTAATGGATGCAGCTACAATCAGGCTAAATGAACTAAAGGAAGAGCTTTGTAAAATAGATTTATCTGAATATCATTATATAGATGGAGCCTTAATCCAGTTGAAAGTTATACCCCACTCTGTGGAAATACTTCATCCAGCTCTGATGTTTCCTCGGCCTATTGAAGTTCAAGACATGTGGGAAAGAATTCAGGTGATCTTGCTTAATGTTGATATATTATTTAAAAAGGAAAAATCTGCTAAACAATAGGCAAAATTAACGGCTCTCACAAAGGAAGCTCTGTCCTAAAAATGTTTCATTAAATACAACTTTATTCCGCTGTCAAGCTTTTCTTCATGTTTGGAGCACCTTCATAACAAATTCATGCATGGTAAAATATAAGTAAAATTCTTTTTAAATAAGGACCTAAATACTCACTATAAATACATATTTAAAATATTTCCGTTATAATTCCATTACCAATATATCTTCATAAAATGTGTTACAGTGAAACTTCTTGATAATGCTTTTTTCCTTGGTCCCGGTCCTAGCGATTAATTTACTATAGTATTTTTGTTCGTTATAACGCTATCATTTCCCGGGTATAACACCCTATTCGAAGATTTTTTAATGTACATACATACTTTTTAACTTTGTTTTGCAAACACTAGAAAGAGATAAAGATAAATTAAAGTTAAATATGTAAAAAACAGACGGAAATGGTCTTATGGTTAAAGATCATCTCCGGTGGAGGGATTATGCTGAAATTTAATATGTGTGAATTTTTGCTATTTCTAAAGCTACAACAAATTTTGAAAGAAATTCCTTGAAGCAAAATGGCACTTTACTTGAAAGAGTTACATTTACCCTTGAAATTAAGTGCCACTTCCGGTTATACCAATAAACCCAATAGTTGATATGAATTTACTTTTTAACTAAAATAACAACAAAATTTTATTTATCTAGCACAAATCGTTTTTGAGTTATCGTGTTTACACTATCACACAAACAGACCGACATCAAAGCAAAAAATTGATTCAGGGGCCCTCAAAACATGCAAATGCATCAAAACCTCTAAACCAATTTTTTGATCACTTCATTTGCCACATATGCATACTCTATACAGCCTGGTCCAGCTAAGGCGACCCACTTAAATTACAGCGTTATTAACAAAGTTAGAACAATAAAACTTGCAGAATTTACTCAGCACCTAAAGAGCTCCAAAAAACACTAGTAGTGTTTTGTTCTGCCGCGCATAGTTTTTGCGCAAGCGCATTTGGATCCATAAAAGTGATTATGAAGATAAATTTTTTTTACATATTTTAAATCGGCAAGTAATTCTGCATACAACGGTATAAACATTTCTGCAAAAAAATGGCGGATGGGCAAAAAACATATTTTTATTATTGTGGCTTTATTTACCAACTAGCAGACCCGTCGTTCTTCGAACGAACTTTTGGGTAAATGGTCTTTTTAAAAGGGGCGAGTGTGAAATGTACATGGAGAGAGTGGAAAATAATCAAACACATTCGGCCGTATTACGTATCGTTTTAGTTCAATTAGCGACATTACTAACCCCCGATTTGTATACAAATTTGTATACAAATGAGGGATTAGCGATGTCGCCAACTGAACTAAAAAGCTACGTAATACGGCTGATTGTTAGAATAAGAAGAATAGGTGTGCCTGTCTTTAAATAGATGACATATTTGATTTTCTTCTTCTTAACTAACTCTTAATGCCTTTCTCGTTTGACCCCGTCTCGTCCCGTCCCGTACCATTCCTTTATTTACTTTAATTTTATTTTTTTATTATTTTAAAATTTTATTTTACTTTATTTTCCTTTCCGTCATCGTTCTCGTTCCCGCTATAATTTCAGTCCGGCGCCCTTCCCTTATTTATTTAAATTTAATTCTAATTTATTTAATTTAATTTTATTTTATTTTCCTTCCCGTCGTCGTTCCCGGTTTAATTCCCGTTCCCGTTCTAGTATCGTACCCTTTCTTTATTTCATTTTAATTTAATTCTAATTTTATTTTATTTAATTTAATTTTATTTTCCTTCTCGTCGTCGTTCCCGCTTTAATTCCGGTTCCCGTTCTAGTCCCGTACCCTTTCTTTATTTTATTTTAATTTAATTCTAATTTATTTTCGAAGTGCAAAGTTCCCCAGGTCAGGATATTATATATTGAAATGGTAGAAATAAAATTTCCAGTACCTTCCTGACAAAGTCGTTGTATATTTTTTCACAAGGCGACTGGTTTCGCCACTATTTTATGGCATCATCAGGCCTTTGTAGTCAATAATCACCCCTTATTACGTTTTCATTAACAACGCAAAAAATTTCCATTTTATCCGTTCTCTGAGTTTATTCTATATTTTCCCTATGGCTTAACAAATTAAAATCTTAGACAGACACGGGACATTAACAATTCGGACTAACAGCTGATTTTATTTTATTTTATTTTCCTTCCCGTCGTCGTTCTCGGTTTAATTCCCGTTCCCGTCCTAGTCCCGTACCCTTTCTTTATTTTATTTTAATTTAATTCTAATTTATTTAATTTAATTTTATTTTATTTTCCTTCCCGTCGTCGTTCCCGGTTTAATTCCCGTTCCCGTTCTAGTCTCGTACCCTTTCTTTATTTTATTTTAATTTTATTCTAATTTATTTTATTTTATTTTCATTTCCGTC